>JASTWK010000127.1:357500-410636 GCA_030770225.1 Temnothorax unifasciatus
AATGTATAATTAATTTTGTCTTATATAAAACTTTAATTAGTTTATTTTTTAAATCCTGTCATGAAAAAAATTTATTCTACATTTTTAATTTATTTTTTCATGAAATTATACGAGAGTCAATACTCATTATATTGAGTCAATAATTATCAGCGCTCTATTTCTATAATTTATTAGAACAACAGTAGAGAAAGTATCTACAATTATATCATTTTTCATAGTTTCCTTGCATTTCAATTCCCTTATTCCAATGTTCTACAAGCTTTCATATACTATAAAAAAAATGTTTTGGATATGTACGATACTAAAATTATGAAAAAGTTACTGCACAAACTATGTTGAAGTTTAGTTTGTATTAAAAGTCTCTCTCATCTTGTTAAATTGAAGTAAATTTACTAAAAATTATAATACTATATAAAAACAAATATAGAAACCATTGTCCAAGATGTTTTTTAATGTAAATATAAGAAATACTTTTTATCTTATTATATCAATGAATACACTATATTCTAAATAAAACCGTATAAAATATTATAAATTAGAATCTAAAAGAAAGCAAATAGTAGGGGAAACCGGGGCGGAGTCGTCACTACAATTATCTCGAAATCTGTATGTTGTGTGAACTCTCCATTAATATTGTAAACACTACTTATGGTGCCCATGTGATCAACGGAGTTTAGTGAAATTATATGCCATGTTTTGATTTTCATTAAGGCTGTTTCGGAGGTCAAAAGTAAAATTTTTTGCTCGTCAAAAATTTTAAATATTTTAAATATTATTTTCTCTCCAAATCTCGAGATAAGTGATTTTGATTGTAATGCATGCTGAACACGAATCCAGTGAAATTTTTTTATTTTTGTTGATTTCTAATATTTCATGAGCGATTAAATTTGAAATGTGTCCGGGGTAAAGTCGTCACCAAGCCATATCATGGAGGCTTCGGGCAAAAATCAAAGTTAAAAAAGCAGCAGTGGTCGGATTCCGGCGAGGACTTGGATAATATGTGCTGCGTGCTCAGAGATGACAGAACAGAGCTGACGAGAAACAGTGCATTTCGTGCAAACGTAGGACACATAAGTGTGTGCGCTTTTCTTATTAATTATTTTCTGCCATTGTGTTTTTAATTTATGTTTCCACTTTTCTATTAAAAAGTAATTAATAAAATGTATCCTATCATTTTTCATGATCAAATTGTGAATTTATATTTAAAATTCAGTCCGAGAATGGAGTGACGACTCCGCTCCGGTAATTTTGACATTTAAATTTTTGCACCTTTGTCGTTTTCGCTCTATACCAGTTTAACAAAACAACGTAGACTAAAAATGTTCTATAAATTTTGTAGCCAAGGGTTCACTCTTTACAACGGTATACCACATTTTACTAAAATTATTTGCTTCGTTGAACAAAAATCAGCACCGAAAAAATAGTGACGACCTTGTCTCGGTCTCTGCTACTGCAACTGTGTAAAATTGTTTAATTAAAAAATTAAATATTATAAAAAATTAAGGAGAAAGATGTAGTTGTACACGCGAATTTACATATTAAAACATGTCTATCTCTATGTTCTTTTTTTTATCACTGTGGATTAACATTCGAATCATCATATTTTTTATTTTTTTTTTCTCATATGACTAGATTCATTTTATGATAGTTAGTCCGTAAATCGCAATTTATAAAAAAAATTGGAAAATGTTACTATATGTTAATAAATGTGGTATCTACACGCTTGTACGTAATTGACCGTCCCGAACGCGAGATAATCGCTATTAAAAATTGCATTTTTTTCATGTATTGCGTGCACAAAGCATACGAAAGTCTCGTATTTTGAATTTTAATAATTAGAACGAATCTTAAGAAAGTAATGAAAAACAGATATATAGTAAAAGGACGCTTTAGGAATACTAATAAAAGAACCCGAAATTATTGACCGTTTAGATTTAGAAATACAATAATAAATAGATCTCGATTTTCGCGATTATTTGACGTAAAGAAGCGACTGGAGGAGAAAAAAAAATAGTCTTTTGTTTTGTGTGTGAAAGACAGAACTATCCAAAAGTTTTCAGCCTGTAACCGCAAATAGTCAGATGTTTTCACGTTGACTTAGAGTATAAAATTTTGAATTGTATTGTCACGGACTAACTATCTTAACCGATGCTTTCTTCTAAACATAAATTTTTTCTCAACATTAACTGAAAAAAGTGAATTTTTTACAATTTTGATTTGGAAATTTAAACAAAATATTAATTTCTTTTAAACCAAATGATTAAATCATAATTTATTTAAAAAAAAAAAACAATTTTTCCCCATATAATAAATTTTTTACATCGGCTTGATACTTAAAAAAAATACACATATATATACACACATGCGCGCCTATGGTCAACAAATCTAATTTTACGAGAGAATATTTCAAATGTCACATCTCTCGTAATAATTTTTTTTTCTTTATCTATTTCAAATTAAGGTTATATGTATATATAGGAAATCTATTTTTAATTCATCCAAATATATCGATACGGAAGGTTGCTGTAGGTTATTTTAAAAAATAAAATAAATCTATTTTAATCTATTTTTTTCATGTTTTATTACATTTTTCATGGTTTTTTTATGGCGTTTTTTATGATGTTTCTTATGGTTTCATTCGTTTCAAGTTTGGTTACATAATATTTTTACTATTTGTATAAACTTTTTATCATTTTCATTACTATTTTATTATTATAGTGTAATTTAGTAATTTAGATTTATAGAGCGCGTATAATTTTGTATTTTTGGTTTTTTTTGCAGTTGTTTTGTCGACGTTAAGATAGGCTTGAAAATAGAATTTAATAATAATTATATAATTAGACGATTATTGTTTGAGATTTAAGCAGTCATATTAGATGCATTGTTGATTCTGATCTATACAAAGATATTTAATCTTCCTTTTTTAATATTTACATATCCAGAAATTATGTTACATATCTGAAAATGTACAGAAAGCAATCTCCTTATTTAAAAAGCATAAAAATTTTCAAATACAGCTGTATCCTTAAGGGGATCCTGGACCAAAAGCCGAACTCCGTCGGAAAAGCGCCTTCATCAAAACAGAATTAAAAATGTCGATAATTTCGATCGTTTTCTATGTTACCAGTCATCTATCCTTGTATAGACAAGGATGTAGGTAAGGATAGACAAGGTTATAGTACCAACATTGCACGATACTAGATCTACACGAATAACTTTTTTGTTGGAAGTCTAATCTTAATTCTGAGAATCATATGATATTTTTTTATATAATCCACCTTCCGGCCACGACGATGATGGCCTCATTTTGTTAGAACAAATTGTAGAATTTTTCCATGAAGCAAATGTTGTCACGAGTCGACGTCTTATATTTTCTGCATTTCTGAAATTATTTTTGTTTTTGGTATAAAATCGACCGTCGTAGAAAGCACTAACGCATATACTTTAACTCTGAAGAAGGATTTTTAAATCCATAAAGCCAATAAAAAGATATGCGTTTAGTGAAAATTTTGATGTTACAGACGTACCCTTAAACATGTCAGAGATAAAAGCAATTTTCGATTTTGATAGTACGTTTAATAAACATAAAATTGTAAGCCTTTTTTTGCATAAATCAATGTCTTCCTTATTTCCTCTTCTAAAAAGGAGATGTAAAGTTTATTGTTGACGCTTTTCCGCGATGCCGATTGGTTCTCTTGCTGCGCTTACTTCATTTGCAGCTGTCATTGTATATTTTGACAGTTGTGTGTAGGGTTAATAGTGTAATAGTAATAGCATAATGTTAAAGCTAAATAGCGCGCGCGAAGCGCGCGTCTGTAGTGTCTAGTATATAAAAAATTATAAAAATATTAAAAGTTAAAAAAGTTAAAAATGTCAGTCATTGAAGACTAAATACTTAACAAAATATTTCATATTTTGTGTGAGAATATATAACATGTAACACAGACATGGGACGCTTCATAAAAATGAGCAAAAAAGTTTATATAAACATATGTCCAAAAATGTATCTTTTTCATGTTACAGTCATGTTTTGTTTGTTGAACTTAAAATAATTACAAAGCGTATTATTTTATTTCCAGCAATACAAAACAGTAGAAAATAAAAGTGAAATAAAACAAATTTTAAAGCAAATGTTCAAAGTGACTGCCCCCAGCCAAAATATACAACTTTTCCCATCTTCTTAGCAAACTTACATAAATTCTCACCCTTTCACAAACACCCGGCGTGTTGAGTATATATTTCATTAAACCCGTTTTCTGCACTGACAAAGATTATTAATGTTATCAACAGATCGGGAGTAGACAATTTGTTTTAGATGTCCCCCAAAACAGGATATCAAGGAATCATTGATAAATCATCGGGTCTCTTCAAACATGACTGTAACGTGAAAACGTGATGCATTTTTGGACAAATTTAGCTTATATAAATCTTTTTACTTATTTCGACGAGTAGAATAGAGTAAAGGTGCCTAATATATGAGACCCCAAGCTATGTTACAAACGCTACTTTCTTTTATATATGTTACTGCCTCACTTTGGTAACGGATGATCGTCAAATATTATGTTAATAATAGCTGCGTGGTGCATATGAACGGTCGTATATACGAAGAATTTGTTTACGCCGTTCATCGAAAATTTTCGATGTGCTATCTTAAAAAGGGCCTAACGGAGTAAGCATGTGAAAACTGCCCTTGATCATACAGAGCTGACATTAATGTCACAAGTTAGTACCAATATGATAAAACTTTCCACCAAATATTATTTTAAAAAATTTATTTTTTTAGAAGTTATGCAGGGAGAAAGTAAAATAAAGAAATGTATTTTTCTCGAAAACCACTTGACCGATCTTAATGAAAAAAATATATGTTATGTAGACTAATAAAACTAATTAACAAAAAAAATGTCTAAAATGTTTGCCAAAAAAGACCAAAAAAAATATTTTAATTTTTTAATATTTTTTTTAGGGTGATATTTTCGAGGTACTACTTTGAAATTTTTTCGAAAATTTCCTATAAGGCAGGCGTCTCGCTACGTGCTAGTCATGTGACTGTTTGTAGGTTTTCACGTTCAGAAATATATTTCAGGCAATTTTTGCTAAGAGAAAAATAATTTTATGAATTATGGTGTAAAATTTCATACGTGACAAAGTATGTTACTTTTTCCAAATTCTGTGATTTTTCTTATTTTACTCCGTTTTGATCAGCTGATTATGCGAGTTGTCGAGAAAGCCTAGGTTACAAGTGAGAAAAATACTTGGCAACGTCGCATTTTACGTCAGTAAAAAGGCAGGGGTGTCAATCACTATCCAATTCAGCTAAGAAAGACGAGCCCCATAACCTGCAACTACAGTGATTAGACTGCGGCGTTGCCAAGTCTTCCCAACCTCACCTCGACCAAAAAATTTCTGCTCGATTACCGCATTTTCACTAAAATAAACTAAAAAATTAGCAGCGAAATCTCCGGTAAACTATATATTTTATGGTTGCATCGGATTCTTCGAATCTAATGTACAAAAAGTAATGTTTTTTCTCACTTCATCTAATCGAAAAATGCAAAAATATGTGATTGAAACCGTGATAGAGCCTTCTTTTTCTGGCCGTCTGTATGAAGTAATGCAAAATTTGTGATTTTCGAGATCGATTTTCTAGAGTAAATAGTCGGTAAAGAGCCACAGAAAAAATCGACTGCAAAGCTGATCATATAATTTGATATAAAATCCGAAATCGAAAACTTTATCTAATACATGCACTGACGAGACGACTACCTTAAAGTGTCCACTATAACATATATTTTTTTCAATTTTTTTAAAATGGGGGAACATAGTTAAAAATACGAAAATCGTAAACGTCGCTCCGGCGCACAGTGCAGTGCTATTCCGCGTTGCGGGTGTTCGATGTGACTTTAATAGCATATATGTACGTCTGCAATTAGCCTATAATATGTAGGGGAGAGTGGGGCTGGTTGGGCGCTTTTTCATTCTGGGATTTTTTATATTTTCCAGGTGCTTTGAAAAAAAAAAATCGAATTGACCATTTCGAAGGTACAACCCTTGACTATATAGGGAAAGTTTAAAATTTTTAAAATTATATTGTAAAAAGTTGTAAATGATCAAACACTGCGGGAAAAAGCGGCCAACCTGCCCCGACAGCAGGGCAGGTTGGCCGATTTCGTGAAATTAAAGAAGGGCAGTAATTATATTATTTTAATTAGGAAAATAAACATTCCGCACGCGACGCGCGCGGGATGGACCACTTTCCACGCACTTGTAACATAAAATAGGGTGTGTAACACGTGCGTGAAGTTGAAAATTCCCGGGTGCGGTGATCGCACTTCGGCTTGCCTTCGGCTCGTGCGTCCACTCCGCACCCGTGAATTTCCACGGTTCCCGCACTTGTTACACAAATAACTATTCCCGTATCATATTTGCTCGTGGCGTTTGGGGCAGGTTGGGTACGGGCCAATCTGCCCCGTACCCAACTCGGCCAACATGCCCCAAACGCCACGAGCAAACATTTTGACATTTCACGAATACCAAAAGTGAGGTTAGTTTTAAAAACGATGATGATTTAGAAAGCCTATGGAATGCTCGTGAAAATATGTATACTCTCCATTAATTGTAACAACAAGTACATTCAATAATCATACAAGTTTTTTACTGTATTTATTAACTCACCACTCTCGAAAAGAAACAAATTGCGATTTTGCCAAAATGACGCAGCATAAATGAACGAAAATACAGTCACGTATTTATCTCTCACTAATACACTTAATTTCGTAAAAAGAGCGCCACTTGTCACTTCTATCATTTTCAAACAGCCAGTTGGCCAACCTACCCGACGGCCAACCAGCCCCACTTTCCCCTATACTTTTTAATTTTTATAGTTTCCAGAGTTTACCACGTGGAGGTTGCAGTTTGCAGTACGGTTTTTACGATTACATTTTCTTATATATATACATATATGTATATATGTATGTATATAGTTTATTGCATATCCCCACAGGGTTTACAAGGCGTTTTGTTTTACGAGGAACGTGCCCCAAACCTCTTTACAATAATAACATAACCACAATCAACATTAAACATCAGACTCAAAATCAAAATCAGACATAATCAAAATCAAATAAACTAATAAACATTTAGAACTAAAACTGCGCCTCATGATCCTCTTCGTCTTCCTTCTCTTCTGCTCTTGCACCGGCCCGATCCTTGGCCCCCCTCCCCCCCGATTCGTCCTATCCTCAATTGGCCCAGTCTCTCTTCTCTCCTGCCTCCTCACTTCCCTCATATATGTATATATATATATATATATATATATATATATATATATATATATATATGATATGATCGGCGTCAATAGAAAGTATCTTAAGGGGTAAAACCACTCTAGAGGCAGAAAAAAAGACCTAAATTTGACAATTTATTTTGGGAGTATAACAAACGGAATAGAATTTCTTTTCAGGGGGTTTATTTAACACATATTGAAGTATGAAAAACAATTTTTGTTATTATCATTTTCATACAAAATGGCGGCGACAGAGCCCGTCGTCGAAAACAGCTTTTTTGAAAACACCGCCACGGGAGGACGGATTTTTCAGCATGTATGAGTCCTGGAACAAAAAACCAAAAAAATTTATAATCTATATACAATTGGCTTTGGAAGTACGTAGGGGTTTTTCTTTTAATCAATTTTTGTGGAAATGGTGCATTTTTTAAGAAATAAATCGATTTTTTGCCCTAAAAATGACCATTACATTGTTTATATAAAAAAAAGTTTACATTCAATCAAAAAACGGCTACGTACTTCCAAAGAGAATATTGTTGTGAAGCTACTGTAAAAATTTCAAATCAATCCATGCAATAGTCTCCGAGAAATCCGTCCTCCCAGTTTGAAAAAAATGGTTTCGAGAAAAACGCGTTTAAACTTTTATGAATACTTTAATCCGTGAAATTTTTGTTTACCTCTAATCTGCGATGCCTGCACCATACATTTGGCCATCCAGGTTGATGCTCGCCTCTTCCTCTTCCTTCCTAGATGCTTTCAAGGATATTCGGGCCTTTTTTGCGGCATCGCTAAGCGATCTCTCGGAAAAGTCGATGCGACGCTGGTCGGTTTCCACGCAGAAGTTATAACAGTTCGGCCCAATTGTCATACCCAAATTCTGCATGAGCCTCATGATAGTTGATAGGCCGTCATTATATATGCCTGCACTAAGATAAACTGCCGTGTCAAGAACGTGTTTGCCGCTGGAAGTCGATTTCGGAGCCATTGACCAAACTGTGGCGTTGAAGCTCTCGTTGCTATTTTGCGTAAAGCCGCCGATGCAACGAGAAAGCAGTTCGTCACGGCTTAATTCGTCATAAATTGGAGAAATCGCTTCGTAAACTTCTTGAGATAGAGGTGGTTTATGCGTATGGTCTGATCCAGTAGCCTGTGCATTCTGCCATGAGCACCATGAATTTTCTCCGCGCGGGCATTTGTCGTGTTTCGGTTCATCGTCAGTTGACAATTTGTGGTCTAGCGTCGCGTAAATTTCATTACGCATTTTTTCAACAGTAACTGTAAAATTTCCATAGGAAATCTAAGATAGCTTTAAACGTTTTTGAATCTCCGTCTCCCACGTAATTTTCATATTTCAATTCGTGCAAAGATTCTGAGCGCTGGAACATTTCGATGACGGCGTCGACTTCCATCTTTCCCGCGGATCCCTCGTGATTCGCTTGGCATTCATCTTCGTGAGTTTCGGCCCATTCCTTGTATTCGTCAGTATCCGATCTTTTCTTCCAATATTCACAACTCTTACAATATTTGGATTTTACTAAAACATCGATCACTTTGCCAGTAAACCATCCAATAAGCGAGACGAATCCAAAAAGTGACGAAAATCCGCGTTTTCTCCAAGAACCATCACCAGATACAGTAATGCCACTTGTGTTCGTCACTTTTTCGTCACTTTTTTCCTTCTCTTCTCGAGCTGCATTTCTCATACTAAGCTGACAAACCGCCTCTGCTCCAACAGCTATTTTTTTAACAACTTTGTCATAAAATGATTGGAAAATTGGTCGCGGGAGATCCATAAACGCGCAAAATTTCATTATTCCATTCAATCCTACGCCCAGCAGCCGCATAGCAAGAATAATTCTTTGATTAATTTCGTATCCTTTTTCAATAAATGGAGAATTAGGAATATAAATCTTGTCGCATTTTTGACATGAAATTACAATCTTGAATCCCAATCCGCGCTTTCCAGATTCGGTGAATGTCACGTCAGATTTGCATTTTTTGCACACCACAGCTTTCGATATAGCGGAGAACACTGCTAAAAAGTTCAAAATTCGGTAACCAAAACCTTCGTCTACTTCAAAATCGTCAGGATCAATAGCTGATAATTTTTTAGCCGATGTGCCAACATTCTCGACGCTAGGCTTCTCCATTTCGTAACGGTTCAACGGTCGCCGCTTTGAAATTTTCGGTCTCTTCAAATTGCTGCATTTTCCCTTTCCGGCTTTTTTTTCATTGTACACTGGCGTTTCATCACTCATATTGTTTTTGTTATTCACACTTCAACACAACGAAATATATAATATACATGTATATGAAACAGAGAAATGAACGGGAAAGCCAAACGAAGCGTGTGCACGGTGTGGTTTGTCAGCTGTACTGACTCACACATACACGTTTGTTATAGTATTAGCGTACCCTGGTAACCTCTCGAGGAACCCTAAGAACCGTTTGCTTTGTAGGTAACAGGTAAACTTATTAGTTTGAAAGGTGAAAGTAGTACAAAAGCGAAGAATCACAGCGCGCCGCGTGAGTGCTCAGCGCGCGCTCTGAGATGCTGCGGCAAAAATCGGTAATTGACCTTTTTAATATTTGTTTTCCACTATAAATCAAATGGCTTATTGTTTTTATGACCCTAAAGTATCGTTTAAGCAAAAAAAAAAAATCGATTTTTTGAAAATCCTAGAGTGGTTTTACCCCTTAATATAAAATTTTCACATTTCGACTTTGGGTCGCAATATCTCCGCTCGTAGGACACGTAGCGGAAAAATGAAAAGAACGTATCCCCCCCCCCCCCCAAATTGACCCCAAGCTATCGATCAAGCCTATTTAGAACTTGATCCGTTCACTCGTTATCGAGATCTCAACATCTCGAGTACTCACAAATCGTCTCGTCGCATAAAAGAGTCACGGTCGGTCTCGCTCCGCGTGTACTTGACACTACCGTGTCTCTTGATTTTCGTATTTTTAACTATGTTCCACCATTTTAAAAAAATTGAAAAAAATATATGTTATAGTGGACACTTTAAGAGAAATTTTCGTAAAAATTTCAAAGTGGTACCTCGAAAATATCACCCTAAAAAAATATTAAAAAATTCAAATATTTTTTTTTTTTTTGGTCTTTCTTTGGCAAACATTTTAGACATTTTTTTTGTTAATTAGTTTTATTAGTCTACATAATATATATTTTTTTCATCAAGATCGATCAAGTGGTTTTTGAGAAAAATACATTTCTTTATTTTACTTTCTCTCTGCATAACTTCTAAAAAAATGAATTTTTTAAAATAATATTTGGTGGAAAGTTTTATCATATTGGTACTAACTTGTGACATTAATGTCAGCTCTGTATGATCAAGAGCAGATTTTACATGCTTACTCCGCTAGGCCCTTTGTAAACAATATAATTTAATAGCAATGTTTTGATATTCATGTTTAACAAGTTGTTAACATTAAGTATAACCATTTTATTTGGTGTTTGGTCATTACTTTAGACATCTTACACGTATAGCTTCAACGTTTTTATGAATCGTGTAGTTCTCAATATGAGATACCTTCTATATTATACCTCATATATTTCCTCATATTTCAATATTATGTACCTATTCTTTTTTATTTGGTTTCCTGTGAGATATCGAATAAATCTCATATTAAGCCTGTATCAGACTACCGACTGCAAAGGCCGACCCACTGTCGGCTCAAAAAATAGATTCCAATCTAAACGCGAGTTGACTGATCCAGTCAGTCAGCACCTCATTGTGATTAGTCTACTAAGAGTCGGCATGGTCGTAGTTTGGCAGTTCGGGTCGGTTTTTGCAGTCGGTAGTCTAATACGGGCTTTAGGAAACCCCACTGTCTTGTATTAGGATACCTTTTTCAATATTACACTCATATAGCTCCTAAGCTCTTATGAGGAAGCTTGTATTTTATTTGATGCATAATTATTAGTATATATTAGTTTGGCTTCTTCATAGAAGAAGCTTTATGAATGAAATAAAATAGGAGCAATGATAGTGATCTGTAATGATGAGAAAACAATAATGTTTCTAATTTGCACACTTTTTTAATTTAAAATTTAACATTTTTATATGAATTTAGTAGCACAAGTAGTGTTTTACAATTGACGCAATGTAAAATCAATGTTGACTTTGGGAGTTCAGGCTACATGGTCCACATATATATGAACTTTGCATGTGGAGTTTTGAGTTTCGCGTATAAAGCTGAGTCTAATCAACTAAATCCTAAAGTATTATATATGAAATAAGGATAGAAAAGACTGAAAAATATAATAAAATTAGAAATAACCTGATATTTCAAGATTTGCAGAAATTAGAGCTGCCACAGACATTTTTCAAAAAATTCAAAGTTTTATAAAAAATGAACTCCTTTACCGATTATCGCCAAATTTAATACCAACTTTCCTTTAATAATATTCTACATTTAAGAAAAAAATTGAGCTCGATGTCTCAAAATTTACGGAGGTTAGAGTAACCACAAACATCGAATCCGCACGCACGCACGCACGGACATTTTTTTAACGCAATTTTTCGACATTTTAGAACACTGAACGTATTGGCATTAAAAACTCAAAAAATAATTTTTTCTTTGGTTTTTTTTACCCCTATTTTATATATAATTCCTTTAAATTTGATTGATTAAACCCAACTTTATACGCAATCAAAGGTTTATATACAAAGTTTACGAAAACAAAGCTTCCTCTATGAAGAAGCAAAACGGACAAATACTGCAAGTCTGCAAAAAAAAGATTATAAAAATATAATACATATTTCAGCCGTTAATGCACTTTAAGGATAAAACTTGAATGTTTTATCTACAGAAACAAGTAAAGTTCTTCAGTTAAAAGTTACGGGTGGAGTTCCGAAAACGGCCGACCTCCGATTTCGATGAAACTTTGTGAAAAGCTTTGTTTTGGGTTAAAATGACAGCCCTTAAAAGAAATTTCGGCGACTTCTATGATAAAGCCATTTTTTAAGATAAAATGATAAAAAATATAGGGCTGTTCTTCCGAAAATGTCTGTGCTCCGATTTAAGTGAAACTTTGTAAATAGGTTCCTTTTAGATAAAAAAGACATATACCAAATATACCAAAAGGATTTTTTGCGACTCCAAAGTTTAGCAACTTTTTCAACATTTTTGCAAGGGTGGGCCAATAATCAAGCATCTTAATTCAAGCATAAATATATAAGTAAAGGCTCACAAGATTAAAAATTAATTATTAACATAAGAGCATTGAGCCAGAACTAGGTGTTAATGTTCAAAAGTACAATATAATTAATAAAAATTATAAATTACATACGTTTCGGTCACATATAGGACCATCTTCAGTGATACAAAAAAATATTTCCTAACACATAATGCTAACAATTAAAACTAAAATCCATAATTGTTGAGTCTACATAATTGTCGGTATGTGTTCTCTAGCGATGAGTTGTGTAATTTATAATTTTTATTAATTATATTGTACTTTTGAACATTAACACCTAGTTCCGGCTCAATGCTCTTATGTTAATAATTAATTCAAGCAGTTAGGTATTACGCTGGGAGTTTGTTTAGTTTTATTATGCGGTGGAAGAGGGGATGTTCTATTGGCATAAAAACATAAATGACTAATATATATGTCGAAATAGTTCACGCATACACTTTCCACGCGAGACGAGTTGTCATGAGTTCGTGGCGTGCTTTACAAACTCGTTTATATATATACATACTAGCTTCTGACCTTGATTATTTACATTCTGTAGTATTCGGTCTATTTAGCGTGTTTGTGCTCATATTCTATTAGTTATCTTTTGTCAATTTGTTGCAAGACTGATACGACTTAAAATGAAGCTTTTTTCAATATTATGGCAAGAACCTATACTGCTTCCACGCATACACTTTTCACGCGAACCGAGGTTCACCCCCCCCCCCCTGCTTACGGGGGAGTGGTTATAACATCCTGCAGAATTATGAAGGTCTTTGTATATTTTTTATCATGTTATCTTAAAAAAAGGCTTTATCATAGGAGTCGCCAAAATTCCTTTTAAGGGTTTTTATTTTAATCCAAAACGAAGGTTTTCACAAAGTTTTATCGAAATCGGAAAGCGGCCGTTTTCGGAACTTTACCCAAAGTTACAATTAAAGAAAATATAAGCTTTCAAAAAAAGGTATCTTATAATATACATTTTTACCCCTGAAGTAACGGCTTGCGTTTATATTGCATCCTGTATATACAGAAGAATATACTAAATATGAAAAATATTTAACTTTTTCATAATCTTATATTAATATTTTAATATAATAATATATAATAATAAAAGCTTACAAGATTAGAAATCAATCGAAGAAAAATGAAGCATTGAGCCGTAACAAGGTGTTGGTGTTCATATATATTCTATACTTAAGTAAAGAAGTAACGAATTATAATGTACATACTGTAATATATACATATATTCCAACTTAATAGACTGCGCGCCGCATATTTGTCGGACTTGAAACACAGCTATCTTGGAACATTCATAATATTTTAATATAATTTTTTTATAAAAGAGAAGATTTTTTTTCTCTTCTGATATTATACAATATCAAATATAATCTGTACATCTGTATATATACATATGTATATGTATAAAATAGAATTTTGGTATGTCTGTATGTTCTCTGTACACTCCTAAACTTTTTGACCGATCTGGACCAACTTTGACACAGTCATATACTTTCTAGACTCCTGCGTAAAATATAGGCTATCATGAAACATGGACATTCCATCCCCTCCCCTGACTCCATCCCCTTGACACTTTGTGATAATTTAAGTTCAGTAGGTCTCCTATTCTATTTATCAAGAGACACAGTATACAGTATCTGGCACCAATCTACTTACATGTAATATACTTAGTACAGCAGAACAAAGAGAAACCCCATATGAATTTGAATGTTATAGCTAAAATAATAAGTTGCGGCCAATCTTCGAGCAACACAAACAAGAGATGTAAGTTTATGATAAATGATTGGCCGCAACCTCTTATTTTAGCTTTGCTATTATCGAGCGTATGTGTTTGTCTCTTAATTGAATATTATATATCGCTATAAATTTTAATTTTAATATGTTATTGTTTGATTTTTACATTACCACAAAAGCGGTTGTTTCAGATAAAAGAAGCCCGAGCAACGCCCGGGTAGTTCAAGTTAGTGTATTTATAAATAATGTGACATAAAAGCTGCATTATACCATATTTTCTGTTCTCTTTTGTTTCTTCTTCTCCCTCTTCCTCTATTTCTTTCTCATTCTACATTCACATTCTTTTATCCGAATTTTATACTTAATATTTCAGCATATATTGTGGCGTCTCCCGACTGCTCTTTTAAAATATGCAATTAATAAATATAGCGTAAATAAAAAAGTATTTTTCATTATAAAATTTAAGTCTGCAATTCACTTTTTTTTCATTAATGTTCTAGTTCCATTTCTGAAAAAGCATGTTAAATCAATATTAGAATTTTACGAAATTTATTAATTGTTGTTGCTTTTCCACGATGCCGATTGGTTCTCTGGCTACGCTTACTTCGTGAGCAGCTGTCATTGTATATTTTAACAGTTGTGTATGAAAGAGTTAATAGTAATAGTATAATATTAAAGTTAAATAGCGCGCACAAAGCGCGCGTTTGTAATGCCTAATATAATAATAATAATAATAATTTGTAGTAAGTAATCAAGTATTTGTATGTATCTTCAATCATATTTGTTATTAGATAATATTTCCTAATAGTATGTCAATTGTATTAATATTTTATAATTAATATTATTTTAAACTTTTAGAAGTTTTTATTAAATTTTTGTTTATTATTATTTTAAACTTTTTAAACATGTTTTTGGTTAAATTTATTTTTGTATAAGGTTTTGTTTTTAAATTTTTTTAATATAAATTTTTGTTTTTAACTTTTTTAAATTTTATTGTTAAATTTTATTGTTTTAAATTTTAGTTATTAATTTTTATTTTCTGCACTTAATTTAACCTAGTTTAAGCAGCAGGCGGAAGTTTTTTTTGTTAAAAAACAATTTTTTTAATTTTTTTAATTTTTACTTTCGTGTTTTTTTTTACGGCTTCTCCTTTTTTGTTCCTATCCTTTCCCTCCATCCTTCTTCTCATATATTACAGTACTTTCCCGTTAAACTCTTCCTTTCCGTCTCTCTCTCTTTCTTTTACTTACGTTCATTACCTGCACTTTCACTCCCATTCTCATTCTCCTTCTCCTTTTTCTACTCTTTTCTTTTTTCTTTTCATTTTTATTTTCCTTGTCATTCTCCTTTTCATTCTTCTTCTTTTCTTTCTTTTTTTCATTCTCATTCTTATTCTTATTCTTATTCTCATTCTCACTTTCGCTTTTGTTCTCTCCTTCTCTTCCCCCCCCTCTCTCTCTCTCTTTTACTCTTACTTGATATTTTCAATCACTATAACTATCATTACTACGATCATGTAAATTACAAGAAATATTAATTATTTTAAATAAATATCTGTGTTGATTTACAATTACTATTGTAATAATAGCTGATATTAATTACAAACGTTAGAACTGTCTTATCTCGTAAATTGTAATAGCATTTTGTTTCGATGATGATATTTTTTTTAATAAGTGACAATTTTCCAATTCGGAATGTGCCTTAAAATATCTCCATGCAATGAATCATGAGGATTTAGACGTTAGATGATTTTCTTTCAATTTTAACAAACTTGAAGCTTCTTGAAGCTCAAGGTTTATAGGATATTCTCCTAATTAACTAAACATAATGTAATTTACAGGATTTTCTGCAAAGATTGTGACATATGTTACATCTTGTGTAAGACATATTATGAGACAACTGAACACTAAAATTTTAGAACATATCCGCAGAATATATACACTAGCTTGATACCCGTGCTTCGCTACGGTATGCGAAGAATTCTATAATTTACTCCCGAATTTAAAACCCCTTTAGAGGTTGATTAGAGCAAAATCCTGAATAATGTTTTTAAGCATTTGTAGGTAACCTATTGTGGGTAACCTTTGTAAGCAAAAACCAAGTTGATATCTCATCAGGCCTAACAGATATTGAGGAATCCGTGAAAACATATTTTACCCTTTTTACCCCATTAGGGATCGAATTTCTAAAAATCCCTTCTTAGTGAGTGCTTACATTATGGAAGGAATATACTCCCCGAATTTCATTGATGAGTCAGTCGAGACATTTGTTTATATTGTATATAGATTACCTACTACTAAACACAAGCTTAATTTCAATTATTATTTTAATTGAGAGATTGTAAAGGTTTTAGGTAATAAGTGATTCTCTTGATGAACGAAACGTTTGAGTTCCGAAATAGGAAAACTTTAAAAAAATATTTTCAATTCACAAGCGGATATAAAATATCTACATATGCATATATTTCAATTTTGATGAAACTTCCGAAAACGTCCATGCTCAGATTTAGATCAAACTTTGTAAATAGGTCCCTTTTATAGATAAAAAAGACATATATCAAAAGGATTTTTTGCGACTCTAAAGTTTAGCAACTTTTTAAATATTTTTTTACATCTTTTTTTTATGTCCTATATATTATTGTACAATCATTTTAAATTCTTATCCGAGAAACACGTTTGCACACAGCTCTTGTTGTGAGTAAACTAACTCAGTACATTACAAACCAAAAAAACAGCTCTCAAGTAATGCAAACAACCATAAAGTTATACCCGTCAAAGTCATAACATAAAAAGTATGAGTTAGAGCAACAACGGGCATTTCTAAAAAAATTCAAAAAATTTTAAAAAAGAACCCCTTTACCAATCATCGCCAAATTCAATACCAACCTTTCTTAAATGATACTCTATCGATTAAAAAAAAATTAAGCCCGATATCTCATTATTTGCAGAAGTTAGAGTAACCACGGACATTTCTAAAAAAATTCAAAATTTTTTTTTAAAAAGAACCCCTTTACCGATTATCGCCAAATTCAATACCAACCTTCCTTGAATGATACTCTATCAATTAAAAAAAAACAGCCCGATATCTCAATATTTGCGGAAGTTAGAGCAACCACAACATCAAATCTGTACATACACACACACACATACCTCCGGACATTTCTTTTTAATGCAATATTTCGACGTTTTAGAACACTCTGAACATATTAGCATCAAAAACTTAAAAAACAATCTTTTCTTTAGTTTCTTCTACCCCTATTTTGTATATAATTCATTTAAATTTGGTTGACTAGACCCAACTTTATACGCAATCAAAGGTTCATATACGAAATTTACGAAAACAAAGCTTTCTCTATGAGGAAGCAACATCATTGGCGAAACTTCAGAAAATCAGAAACGTTGTAAACCCATGTGACAACTCGTCTCGCGTAAAAAGTGTATGCGTGGAGACAGTAGGTTCCGCTCTCCCCTGCTGGGGGCTCCACTATTGTTAAACTAGACACATATAGTGTGCCTTCAAAATACATGCGTGGGTTTTCCACGCGTGGAAAGTTGTAAACCCATGTGGCACCTCGTTTCGCGTAGAAAGTGTATGCGCGGAGGCAGCAAGTTAAAAATATTAAAAAAGTTGCTAAACTTTGGAGTCGCAAAAAATCCTTTTGGTATATGTCTTTTTTATCTAAAAGGAATCTATTCACAAAGTTTCACCTAAATCGGAGCATGGACGTTTTCGGAAGAACTCAATTTTAAATGATTTATAAACCTGCTTGCCCATTTTGTTCTCTGTAGTTTATTTTTATTTTTTAACGTGTTATTTATTTTGTTTATTACGTTCCAGTTTTTAATTTTATCTCTTATTTGTTATTATTTTGAAGTTTCTTGGTTGTTTCCACCTTGTTTGACCTACAATGTTTTGAATTATACATTTGAACTATAATGTCAATTTTATTCTGTTAATAAAATTCAAAACAAAGGGCTTGCGAACTAGCTGGATGTTTTTGCTTCCAAAATATATTTCAATTCTTATTCTTTGATAGATGTACCGCCCCAGTCAAACTCCCCGCCTGGCAGTGTCCTCGAATCGGATCACGCGGGAGTATTAACGGCGATCGGCCGCGAGGCCTCACGCCACTCTGACACGCTTGGCTCTAGAACACCGTGACCGCCGGGGCACGAAGCCCTCGGGGCACGCGCTCCGCCTAACCGAGTAAGTAAGGAAACGATGAAAGTAGTGGTATTTCACCGGCGATGTTGCCATCTCCCACTTATGCTACACCTCTCATGTCTCCTTACAGTGCCAGACTAGAGTCGCTTGACATCTGACCGACTACAGCCAAACATGTATTTCCGACAAGCGGTCTGCGGTTGAAGGATATTCGGCATCGGTCCACCAAACCTTTTGACTGCAACGTGTGGATAACATACACGGATCCTTTCTCGATCGACTCATGGACGCTCGAATAACAACTAGACGAAGACCCGTTGTTTCTACTTCGATGAGCGGTGATCGGAAGTGATACGACGATTGTATGCGTTTGACGATAGTATGTATGTAAGCGATTGGCGTAATTATGCGAATATAAGGGGGTTTAATTTTAATTTTAATTTTAATTTTAACATGTAACGACTATTTTTACACTGAAGAAGGCCACAGTTATGGCCGAAACGTTTGTTATTATTATTTCTACTGTTTGAAATATATTTTGGAAGCAAAAACATCCAGCTAGTTCGCAAGCCCTTTGTTTTGAATTTTATTTATATCAAGCGAACACTTTACTAATTGTTTTTATTCTGTTACTTGTTACTTTTTTTATTTCAGTTACTGTTTGACAGTTTGGTACAATTACTTGAACATGACTTATTATCTTCTGTTTTACCAGAGTTTCGCTTTTACTCTTGTGTTCTTTGGACTCTTTGGATGAGTTGATTTTATTCCATTATTCGATCCAACGTTGATTAATTTTTAATTGTTGGTTACGCTTTATCTTGTTACAGGCTAAGATTGTTAGTCAAATTTCAGTCGGCTTTTTAACATTGCGTGAAAAAAATACTATTTTTAGACCAGTTATTCCAGAAACACTGATGTTTTATCCAAGAACATGGAATTACTTTATTTTACTTTATATCGCATGGTTAAAGATGTTCTGGATAGTTAGTCAAAATGCTACGAAGTTATAATAAAAATTTAATATCATATTTTGTATTATCTTTCAAAGTTGGAGACAAATTTCAAATCAATTCACAATTTAAATAAAAAGTTATCAATTTTTGAACATTTGTTTTACAAAAAGAGTTTTACAGAAAAAAGTGTGAACATTAAAAAATTCGACCAATTTAATGATATTTTACACACAAAGTAGATCATCAACAAACAAAAATATAGCAACAAAATTTGAAAAGATTTACAAAAAAATTTTTTTTTTCAAATTTTTTTGAAAAGTTTGTAACAGTTATTTATAATCACTAAATCTTTTACATTCTATTAGATTTGCTGTAACTATTTATATACATTTTTTATCTTTGGATCTCTGTAGAATTAATATCGATGTTTTTAATATTTTCTGCATGTACTTTTAGTTGGGACGATCGGACGATGCCTCCAGAACATCTTTAAAAAAGGCTCAAAGTAGAGCCGAAACATTTACGCATTAATAATAAGCGCCGCGCGTTGTACTTCTAACGTCCTTTTAGTTTGTTTAATTTTATTATCTAGAATATAATCTTAGATAATTTATTTCTTTATTAGAACATAATTTTCCGACACCGTATATACATTTAAGGGGATGCTGGAGCCGTCTGTATAACCGACAAAATTACCATTTTCTATGTTATCGACTATATCTGTCCTTGTATAGACAAAGATATAGACAAGGATAGCACGCTACATTGCACGCACACATACATGGTAATTTTGTCGGTTATACAGACGGTATAATAAAGCTCTATTTCGTTGAGAATTTTCTGAGCTATTTCAAATTTTGTGTTAATATTTTTAATATAAAATATGAAATATCTTGTAAAGTATTCACTTTTTGATGACTTTGACACTTTTATATATAGAATAATGAAAGAAATCGATTGTTGTAAAAAAACCAGAAAAAATTATTTTAAAAAATTTGATTGCATCTTGTAGACTTATTCAATTTTACAAAATTGCATATGTAAAAATTAATATTATTATTTGATTTCTTTCATTATTCTATTTATAAAAATGTCGAAATCATCGAAAAGTGAATACTTTACAAAATATTTTATATTGAAATATTATAACAAAATTTAAAATATCTCGGAAAATTCTTAATGAAAGAAAGCTTGATTACTCTCTAAATCTAAATCAGTGAATAGTACTGCTGAATCAGTGAATAGTCACTGATATCAGTGTCTATTCACTGATTCAGATTTAAAGAATATAGTGTTTTAAAAAAGTCTGGACAAGGGCTACAAAAATATGAATAAAAACGGGGAGTTCCATTTAAGAAAACATCGGTCACATTGACCTGGCCTTGAAAAGGGCACACAACGGTCAAGCCCATATTTTCATCATGTGATTCCCTTCAAACCATGTAACTTTTGTTTAAAACATTTTTTTGTATCTTCCATATTTTTCAAGATACTTGCCTGGGGCATTTAAAATCAGACACCCTGTATACGATTGCGCTGTATACCCTTCATTTTAATAGTGATGTAGGGATGATTTCATTGTCATCAAGGAATACCATTATCAAACAAAAATATAGGATATATTTTACAGACAATATTAAACAATTGTGTCATGTAACTGAAAAGAGAATTATATGGTTTTTAATATTAAAAGTAAAACTCCAAATATATAATTTACAGCATTTTTAAAAATATCAGAAAATATTTTAGGGTAACTCTGGTATATACGCTGCAGCTAAGGGAAACTTAACTTACCGAGTACTATTTACTATGTTTAAGGCAAAATGAATTATACCAATAAAAACTTTATACTGTCTACTGTTAAAAAATAGAAATATGAAATATTTATTCTTTGTATTTAATATAAAAAAATATTTAGAAACCCTTGCATTTTTGCCATATATCCCATAAGGGTGGGATATATGACATTCATGGGTGAAACATACGCCTTATAAAAAATTACAAATAATGTTTATAAATAATAAAATAAAATGTTATAATAAGTTATAAAATGTGTGTAAGAAGTTTATTAAGATGTAAGAATAATAAACAAGTTATAAAACTGAAAAATTTTTTAAGGGCTTACATACGAGTAGAATTTTCAAAAATTCGAATTTTTTTTCACTTTTCTTAAAGTTTGAAGTACTTATAAAGAACATTGTGTGTAAATTTCATTTTAAAACTCGAAAAATTGTGGACGTTATGGGCGGTTCGCCGAAAGGCGGTCGAGCAATTCAAGCTCAAAACGCGACCCGTGAAGGGAGAATTCAGCGTAGACAGTCACGAATTGCTGCTGAGGATGTTGCGACAGCTGCGGAGGGATTACTTTATGGCCCTGGAATCGCTGATTAACGGTAAATAAAAAAATAATCTCTATCTTACACGTAATTTTTTTGCCAAACTTTAAACTTGATTATCTCAAAACATACCCAATCAGCAGACAATGTTTTTTAAATGTGTTTTTAATATTTATTTTTTATTAATTATACATTTATACAATCCAAAATTGTAAAAATAATATTTATTTAATGTTTATTAAATATTTATTTTACATTGATTATTTATTTGAAGTAATAATTTAGAAAAAATATTTATTAAACGTTTATTTAACGTTTATTTAATATTTCTTTTACATTAATAATTTATTTGCAATAATAATTTTAAAAAACATTTATTTAACATTTATTCGATATTAATTTAATATTTATTTTACATTACTTATTCATTAGCAATAATAATTTAAAAAAACATTTATTTAATATTTATTTGACATTAATTTAATAATTATTTTACATTACTCATTTATTTGCAATAATGATTTGAAAAAACATTTATTTAATATTTATTCGACATTAATTTAATATTAATTTTACATTACTTATTCACTTGCAATAATAATTTGAAAAAACATCCCTGGTGGAAATGTACCTATGGGAACTAAGTTAAAGTACCCAATCCTCATGGGTATGTACCCAAGGGACATGGGCATATTCCCAAGGAACATGGGTATTTCCCCAAGAGGATATATGTTCCCAAGAGAATATACCCATGTTCCTTGAGAATATGTCCATGTCCCTTGGGGACATACCCATGGGAATTGGAAATATGCTCATGTCCCTTGGGGACATACCCATGTTCCTTGGGAATATGCCTAGTCCCATGAGGATTGGGTACTTTAACTTAGTACCCATAGGTACATTTCTACTAATGTTTGTTATTGGTGATTATGAGAACTATATTAATGATATATTAGCAAAGATGCATGAAATAGTATATCATCAATAATATCCAATACACCATAAAAAACCACTTTGTGAACAAAATATTTATTATCATTTGTCTAATTTTAACAAAAATTTACAGTAGACATTTTGAATGATCTGAATTGATCAATGAATGTTATTGATAAGGCTAGTCAATCTTTTTCATATATATTGGGAAAATTAGTAACATAAAACGAATTATCACAATCCATTAAAAAAGCTTTGCTAATTAATTAGATTCAAACGGATGGATGGAAAAGTCTCCGAAACTCAACTAAATCAGCGACTAGGTTTCATCAATAAACATCTTACATCTAAAATCATTCACAAAGAAGCAAGAAAACGACACGGATAGCAAAATGAATAAGAATTGTAAATTACTGTGACCAAGAACAACAGAGAACTTTTTTTTAAATCTAAATAATACTTCAATAATACTTCAATAAATACTTTTCCGATTCAATATAAATACTTTTAATATATTTTTCAATATAAATACAATATAAGAACTCTTTTCAAAATAAAATTAATTTTTTATATGTACTGTGAGTTTTTATATGTATTGTGAGAACATACCCATGAGGAAATACCCATGAGCAGATACCCAATCAGCAGACAATGTTTTTTAAATGTGTTTTTAATATTTATTTTTTATTAATTATACATTTATACAATCCATTGTAAAAATAATATTTATTTAATGTTTATTAAATATTTATTTCACATTAATTATTTATTTGAAGTAATGATTTAGAAAAAATATTTATTAAACGTTTATTTAACGTTTATTTAATATTTCTTTTACATTAATAATTTATTTGCAATAATGATTTAAAAAAACATTTATTTAACATTTATTTGATATTAATTTAATATTTATTTTACATTACTTATTCATTTGCAATAATAATTTTAAAAAACATTTATTTAATATTTATTTAACATTAATTTAATAATTATTTTACATTACTCATTTATTTGCAATAATGATTTGAAAAAATATTTATTTAATATTTATTCGACATTAATTTAATAATTATTTTACATTCCTCATTTATTTGCAATAATGATTTGAAAAAACATTTATTTAATATTTATTCGACATTAATTTAATATTAATTTTACATTACTTATTCACTTGCAATAATATTTACTTAATATTTATTCGACATCCCGGGTGAATTTCGTAATGTGCCGGCACTGGTTTCTGACATTCACCGGACATTAAGAAATATTATATCATATATCCAATTCAAAATTTTATTACCCTTTTTAAACTAAATTTGTTTCTTAAGATAATTTTTGAAAAAATATATATTTGCGCTGGTTATAACATATGTAGACTATATATGTATAACACTTCATTAAATTAAAAAGTAGTCTACCACGTAAAGCAGTTGGCTCACGATCCAGAGGTCCCGAGTTTGAATCCCACCAAGGTAAGTGTTTTTTTTTTTTTCAGATTTTTCAGATACGAGAAAATATTTATAATCATAGACTGCATCTTAAGAAACAAAGTTAAAAAATAATAATAAAATTTCGAAATAAAAAATTTTTGTTGTTGTTAAAATAAACGTTTTTAAACACTAAAAAAATGTCTTTTTAAACGTTAAAATAAACGTTTTTAAACGTTAAAAAAATGTTTTTTTAAATGTTAAAATAAATGTTTTTTTAATTAAAAAAAGCGAATTTAACCCATCATTTTTAACATTTTTAAAAATGTTTTTAAAAATGTTTTCCAAATGTTTTTAAAAATATCTTTAAAAACATTTCTTTGCTGATTGGGTACTTTTCGAAGTCGGTGGCCAGAATATCTCGAGAACGGCTGGACCGATTTGCTTCAAATTTTATACACAATGTTTTGCGATAGTTTTTCTCGTTTCCATCGGGAGATTTTTTTTTACTCAAATAGTTTTTTTTTTATCAGACTATAAACGTCGAAAATTTGAGTCAAAAAATGAATCTTAAGTTCAAACAGTCGACGTTTCGGTAAAAAATTTTTTTTTATGAAATCTGCCGATGGAAATTGCTTTATGTATTGCTATTTAAGAATCCATTTAAATTTTACGTTTCAGATCAACCGACTGCGCGAAATCTTGGCCACCGTGAATCGTGTCCGCGAGGAACACACAACATTTTACGCCGGCCACGAAAACAGCGCTCCGAGGGAATAAATTCCCTTAAAAAAATTTGTGAACGTGCCTCAATGTAGATACTTTTAAATTTAAAAAACCCGGATTGAATCGAATTAATAGTTTCCAAGATAAAAATTCCCGAATTTCACCTTTTTTTCTTGCGGTCTACTCGTATGTAAGCCCTTAAAGAAAATAGAAGAACGATAGATACATTAAAGGTTATTGGTATACGATCCAAGAAAAAAAAGAAAAAAAACACATAGGAGATTTCGATTGTTACAGAGCGTGTCTATACTATAGCATAAATCCCGCATGCTAAAATGCCGTATATCCTAAACAGAAGGGATATACAAGATATCATGCTAAACAAAGAATATAAGCAAAACAGTAACTTCCGTCGCCAGTAAATAATTCAAAACAAAAGTCGTTTTAGTTCGACCTAACTGGCCAAATTAATATATTATTCATAAATTGCACAACGTTTCGGCCGAATTCCGGCCCTTCTCAAATAAGCTTCACGTAATCCATCCGCCAAAAACCGCATATAGAAATCAATTACGTCGCTGACGTCCCTGACTACATCATGCCAACGCAAAGCTAAAAAAGTTAACGGTTTACAAAAATAATAATCTCGCGATAGTCAAAAAGATAAAATTTATTACGTTAAAATTAGATCAAAATAAAACTAATTAAAAAAGGCTTATATCTCTTGTGCGTCTCGACAAAATATGAAAACAGTGTCGCGTGAAAATAGAAACGTCGCAAGCCATATCTACGAACACGTGCGAACCGTGTAACAGTCAAAGTCGTATTGAAATTATCTATACAATCAACGAATAACAAGCTGTGTTCACATGTAAAACGAACAGAACCGAAACAAAAAGTGCAGACTAAGGCCGGTATTCATAGTCGGTTCTTATATTTAAGACCATCTTAAGAACAAGATGTCATTAACCAATCACAGAGCCGTATTAGCATCTTAAGATATTACTTAAGGGGACTAGGAAGGGTTGAAAATGCAGAAATTGGCTCGTGTTTAATTGTTTATAACAAGGCCGCGAATGAACATAAAACTTTTTTATTGTTAAGGGTATTAATTATAACATTATGAAATGAGAATATTCATTAAAAGTTATTACCTGATCAATAATATCGGCGTTTCAATATAATAAAGAAAACTGTCGAATCCACGGTTTTACCACGATTCCAGTCGAACGGATAAAGGTGGTAACAAATTTCAGGAATATTTTTTCTCCTTGGACTCCCCTCTATTGATTATACCTAAAAAATTAAAAATAAAAATAAAATTAACAAAATGGCGTCCAGAAAACGAAAAATTTTGAAAAATTTGAGTTATTTGTGGACGCCATTTTGTTAATTTTATTTTTATTTTTAATTTTTTAGGTATAATCAATAGAGGGAAGCCTAAGGAGAAGAAATATTCCTGAAATTTGTTAAAAACTTTATCCGTTCGACTGAAATCGTGGTAAAACCGTGAATTCGACAGTTTTCTTTATTATATTGGAACGCCGATATTATTGATCTGGGAATAACTTTTAATGAATTTTCTCATTTCATAATGTTATAATTAATACCCTTAACAATAAAAAAGTTTTATGTTCATTTGCGGCCTTGTTATAAACAATTAAACACGAGCCAATTTCTGCATTTTCAACCCTTCCTAGTCCCCTTAAGACGGTCTTGAAATAAGATCTGATTATGAATACTGGCCTAAAGTGACACCGATAAGAATAAAATAAGAAGATAAGAGAGAATATAAGAGCTATACACTTGTATTTTGCTGTATTCCATACTTTACTATCCCTCTACACTTATGTATCATGAAATAACCATTAAACCTTTTACATTCCCTACAGTAATCATTTTACGTAGGTCGTAATATATGATCGCGCTACTTACTACGGTGATAAATCGATTCAACTCACGACGGTTTCGTTAATATTAACAGTAAAGAACTGAAATTACAACACAATACTAATATGGCATAAAGGCACACAACAGTGTGATTGCGAACAAGTATCTCTATTCCTTCTATTTTTTCTGACTTCTGTGGCGTAAATCCCCGCGCGTAAATACCGGAGTTACTCTATAAAGTTTTAAATATAAGCTATTAAGAATGAGTGCCTTTTAACGTATTCATTATCATAAGCGGAAATAGATAGCGAATTCTTATTCTTTGTTCAACATATTAAACAGATTTTATTTAAACAGAATTTGAGTGCAACACTTAAGACAATTATTTTCATTAAAGATAACTTGTTTAATTAACAGGAATACATGGACTCATTTTGTTAATCAAAGCATAGATAAAAACGTAAAATAAATATAGATTTAACCTAACGCTTAAATTAATTATATCGATACTTTTAATATTGAAAATTAAAAATATGTAAAAGAAAATAGTACAAAATCACAATTCCGCTATAAAAAATTTTAAGCATTATTAAGAAATATTTAATAAAATTTATATTCAAAATTTTATAGCATATTTCTGAAAGTTAATAATATTTAGTTTATTAAACTTCTTTTTTTCTCTAACATCTTCTATTTGACATTTTACAAAGTATTTATATATCATAAGAGTTGTTTGTAAAGGTAAAATAGATGTGTTCCTTTTTTACATAGTTTCTATTGTCCGTCGACAGCGGTAGGCAATGTAGGAAAAGCAAACATATTTCCTTGAAAGCTTGTTGAAAAATGAACTTTGGTGTCATCTATCATCTTAGAATGATGATAGTGGTACATGACTGAAGTAAGAAATACTTCATAATATATCATACTTAAGAGATTACAAAATTTCAGATATTAAAAAAGTTATTGTTACACTAAAGAAGGCCACAGTTATGGCCGAAACGTTTGTTTATTGATTATTCTTATGTTCAGAATATATTATGGTAGCACAAAAATCTAGCTAGTTCGCAAGTTCCTTTTTATGGAAATATTATTAAAAAAGTATTAAATTTTATTATTTATTGTCTAAATTTAAGATTTTTGTTCTTTTTTAATAAAGCAAAATTGTAAATTTCTTTCTTGTTCAAGATTTTTAACATAAAATAAATTAGTGCAAAGATTAATTGCACCATTGATGGCAACATTATGACAAAAATAGTAACTGTTGTAATTACGTATTATACTTAACCCTCCGTTTGTATACGTGGGTCAACGGCGTCAGAGCCAAAATAATATCTGTTCGTGACTGTAATACTTGCAAGCCTGCTAGAAATGATTAAATAAACAATGTTTATCAAAATAATTATAAAATCATCAACTGTAATGTAGGCAGACATGTTGTAAATTTTTGTAAATTTTTTAAATATTTTAAATAGGGAAAAATAGCGTCAAATGTGACAGACGTATACACGACGTATACACGTATACAATTCGAGGATGCAAAAAAAACGTACTCAGACAAAGGGTTAAATTGTTGTAAACCTTATGCAGGGGAGACCGGGGTTAGAAGGGTAAGTTGTCACAAAGATTATATATCTCACTTAACAGATTGAGTGGAATAATCTTCTTTATAGTGTAGGTTGCTCCTATCGTGTTAGTCGGGTGTACGAAATAGCTCGTTTCAAAAACATCGCACGTGATATTTACGAGCACTTTTTAAAAATTGGAAGTCGTAAATTTTTCTTGCCTCTTTTTATTGTTCCGTTGGTTTTTGGAATTACTAGTCGTAATTTCTTTTTGGTCATAAGAAATATTATAGTTTTAGATAATTTTTCCTGTATTTAGTTAACCGTCATTGCAACATAGTTTATAAATATAATCTTCTTTGTTCAAAATGACCATTCAGGTAAGTTGTCTCAAATGAGATAGGATTCGAAGTTTATGAGAATTATTATTCTTTTATTTACTCAAAGTTTATGAAAATATTACAAAGTTTATGGAAAATTATTGTTCTTTCATTTAGTCTAAATTTATGAGAATTATATTATAAAGTTTATGAAAATTATTAATTTTTCATTTAATTCACGCTGCAATATATTATTAAGTTAAATTTACCAAAAACTGGTACTAACTTTAATAAAATATTAAAACAGGAACTATTTGTCGTATGTTTCCTCTACATGAAAGATAAATGACAATCAATCCATGTGACAACCAACTCTGAGTATGGGGTAAGTTGTCACATTTGTGCGGTTTTGCTTAAAATTAAATAACTTTTTTGTGTATAAGTATATACAAGTATATACAAGTATATACTTAAGTCTAATATATCTTTTCTTACACCTAAAGGATGTAGCTACATTATATAGTATACGATATTATAAAATATTGCTAACATTTTTTTTTAAATCAGTATTTGAAAAGTGTGACAACTAGCCCCGGTCTCCCCTATAACACTTCATCAGGTTAATTATATCAAATTGCGAGTTTTGATATAGTCGAAATTATTTCTAAAGATTTTAGATTGTATCATTTACGACAATCTGTACACTTTATACAAATAAACAACAATGATTATGATTATTATACTATTTTTATCATACATCGAGGACGTCTGTGAATAGTGTGAATTGGTATGACATTCTACGAATTAAAAAAAAATACTAATAGTTCTAATAGCTCTTTCTATACTCCCTATTCTACTGTTCCTGATAAACATTAAAGACAGTTCCATATTCTTTATAAAAATTAAAATTTAAAAAATGTCGTGTTATAAAACTTTGCGATCTAGCACACGACTCCCCTCTAAAGTACCAAAACATGTTAAATATGGTTATTTTTAACAAAAGTTCCCAATAATTCTATTCGAGTTTTATACATATATACCATTTCAGATCAATATTCCACCAATTAACAATTTTCAAACAATTTTTTATATTTGTGTCCAACACAACATTTAGCGAGACTGTGTCGTGCTAATAATTTTCTACATTTTTAACAGTTGTTTTTGACAGTTCTACAAGATATCTATGCTTTAGATTCTTTAGAATTAATTTTTAAAAGAGTTTCGGTGATTAACTATTTCTTAAACAATTTTTAAAAGTTACGTCCAGCATGTACCTAGGTAGCCCATCAACGCCATCAATTAGACGTCTTTTTGATGTACGTCTTTGTCAGAACTTACGTCAAACTGACACGCGGTCAGTATGACTAAATGACCCTATACTGATGGCCATTTGTCATAGCATAAATGACGTCATCGGATGACGTCAAACTTACATCAGTATTAGGTATATGACGTAAGTTTATAATAATTTTAAAAATGTTTTAAAAATGCCGTAAATATGAGTCATTTAAAGGTATGTATATACCGTTATGCTTTTGTGAATTAAGAATTTACTTAGAAAGACAAAAACATATATTTGTTATGTATATGCCATGTGCGTACAGCCGCGCGGTTACCCATTCGAGTTAGCATCACACCTAACGTTGCTTGACATCGATGATCGAACGGACTTTTCTTTAACAAGGATAATTTATTAACTCATATAATTACAACTAAATTATTTTTATATATACATTGTAGTTCCTACCTGTTTTAGCTTAACCTACTTTGTTAATTAAGTACAAGTTGATCTTGTGACCCATCTCCGGTATTTTTTACTTTATTCTCATTAAATTATTATATCCTTTGGAATGTACTTTGTAGGAAAAACATGAAAAAACCTACTTGTCAGATGAACATTTAGTGCAATAAAACAATTTGCAACACTTTTGATTTGAGTACTTAAGGACGTTCTCTTGTCCTTATACTAGAGAAAATCGATTTTTGGTGTTTTTCTTGGCGTTAACGCTCAAATGGTGTAAACGCCATTTGGGTATCCGAAATTACGCTATTATTTTTTGGTGTTTTTTTGGGTGTTATTTAAGGTGTTTTTTTTATAAGGGGTGGGATATTCATCCGAAATTGTATATATGCAAGTGGAGAACTCAAATAGAACTATCGAGAACTCTTGTCAAAAATTATAATTTATAATGCGTTTTAGTACTTTAGAGAGAAGAATGTTGTGCTAAATTCGCGAAATTTTTTAATTTTAATTTTTTTTAATATAAGGAATACGAAATTTTTTTTTAATGTTTATTAGAAACTGTAGAACTGTGGAAAGTGCTATTAGAACACTTAGTATTTTTTTTAAATTCGTAGAATGTTGTGCAAACTTTACAGACGCACATCGGAGTCTTTTGTCACAGATGCATTTATTTCCATACCATTTCAAAGCAAAATATTGCAATTTATTCTTCTCCTCTTAATTTAACCACTGCTTCGATTTTGAAAGAATTTTGATATTAAGAACGATCACTTTGAATGTATATCTATTTTTACTACATCCATTAATTTTACGGTATTTAGTTGAAACAATGTTTTATTTACAACACGGAGAAAATTGCTACGGTTGTTACAACAACATTCTCTATGATTGAAAAAGAAATGTATGTGAATTCAAGTTAAATTGATATTACATTGAATGTAGCTGTTAAGATATGCTCATTTATACAGTTTTCATAACCGTAGTTCTTACGATACGTGATATTCGGTTACAATACCCTTGTATATGGTTGTCTCAACCAAAGGATTATTGCTATCTCTCTTATGGTCTGCAGCACAAATATTATGGTTGAGAGATCCATAAGATATAGCTGCACGGTACAGCACTGAATCACTGATTGAGAGTTTAGTTCCATTGCGCGCGCCAAAGAATTTCTGCATAGAATAAAGTGGATATATTTATTAAAGTGGATTTGATAAGGATTTGATAAGGATGTTTTAACTCTATAATTATACTTTTTTCATAAATATATTTACGAACACAAAATTTCGTAATGAGTCGACACTGGTTTCTGACATTTACCCGACATTGAGAAATATTATATCGTATATCCAATTCAAAATTTTATTACTCTTTTTAAACTAAATTTGTTTCTTAAAATTATTTTTGAAAAATTATATATTTGCGTTGGTTATGACATATGTAGACTATATATAACACATTAAATTAAAAAGTAGTCTACCACGTAAGACAGTTGGTTCACGATCCAGAGGTCCCGAGTTCGAATCCCACCAAGGTAAGTGTTTTTTTCAAATACGAGAAAATATTTATAATCATAGACTGCATCTTAAGAAACAATTTAGTTAAAAAATAGTAATAAAATTTTGAAATAAATAATTTTTTTTGTCGGGTGAATATTTGTTTTTGTACCATCCATATATTATGGTTGTAACATCCATATATTATGGTTGCAACATCCATATAGTAGCTTAGCTACCCTCACTAAGGTTAGGACAACCATATAGGTCACTTCCAGAGTACTATGGTTTCCATAACCCTTTTGTATGGGCAAAAATTAACATTATTATTCTGTTGTAGCAACCGTTGTAGCAAATTTTTCTCCGTGAATTCTTTCTAATTTCTTTAATATTTAAATAATACCAAATATATTTTTTAGTTACAAAAATTTTCATAGATTATTTTTATAGATTTAGTTACGAAGATATTTAATTTTTTAATAGAGACGTTTTGATGAGTTTTAGATAGCGGACTGACAATTAATAAAATGCGGTTTTCCTGAATTGTTATCGAATTACTGGACCACACTATGCTATCAGGTTAACTCACTTGAAAAATTGATAGATTGGAGTCGTTAACATGACCAAAACGAGAAGCATGAATTCAACGTAGAACTACGTCTTTCCCGGAGGGGGGGAGGGTAACTTCGGGTGCACGACTGCAACGTTTTTTTGCAACGTTTTCTTGCAACGTTTTCCGCGAATTACTCATTTGTTAATAGACCGAATTTTAAAGAATATATGAAACAGGGGTAAAATTTTCCGGGAATGGCGGTGGTAGGGTTAATTTTTCGATACCGATTTTTTTTAAACCGGTTGCGCATTTTTAGTTTTTGATGCCAATTTTAGTTAAATTGCTAATAATAAAGGGGTTATTGATTTTTATCTAAAAAAGATAGAAATCGGTAAACTTTTTTGGAGATTTTATAGACTTTAGAGAGAAAATGAGACTATATAAGCTATCGAATAACAACTTATGGGTTAATTTTTCGATACGGGTTAACACGGGTTAATTTTTCGATACCGATTTTTTTTAACCGGTTGTGTAGTTTTTTGTTATATTTTCGAAAATAATAATTGTAGAGTAATAAATAAGTTGTCATTAGTGTTAAGTATAAATTTTTTGCAGAAATTGGTAACCCTTTCCCCGATTCTCGCCAAAGTAAATCGGTTACCTTTTCAACGATTTTCGCTAAATTCAATACCAACCTTCCTTTAATGATGATATATAAGAATACATGTATAACTTATACTTTATTTAAGCATAAATCGGTATCCTCTTTACCCTATTTTTATGAAATCAGTACTAAAATTTTTTTAGAAAACAAAGCTAAATTTTAAAAAATAAACGGGCACAGTAACAACTGTGCCGCAAACAACGTAGAACTACGTCAACTGTCACTATTTCATGTTAAAGTATTCAGCAAAGGAAAGTAGACGTAGGGCTACGTCAACTGTTTTTCGCTAAATAATAGTGACAGTTGACGTAGCCTTACATCTACTTTCCTTCGCTGAATACTTTAACATGAAATAGTGACAGTTGAAGTAGTTCTACATTGTTTGCGGCACAGTTGTTACTGTGCCCGTTAATTTTTTTTATAAATAAATTAAAATAAAGTATAAAATTATTTCACGGATTTTAGTGGATTTAAGTATTTTATGTATAAAACTTTGAAATTTTAGAGTGATTAGAAAATAAATTGGTATTAATCATTTTTTATCTTAATAAAAGTCAACATAAATTTCAATAAAAACACTTTAATATTTTTCGTAATTTAAACAAGAAATTAAAAACAATTATTAGAAATCTTAAATCATTTTGACGGTCATTGAGTCGGTTTTTTAGTGTTGAAACTTACATATTTGAGAATTTAGTGTTACGATCTATCCCTCTGTTCATAGAACACGGAGAGAAAAACTAAAAACACTTTTCTGTTATAATTTAAATCACAGCTATCGATTAAGACTAGTTTTAACTCAATCGGTTCGGTCATTGTTGAGCCATAAAAATATGAAATATTATTTCCACTTATATCTCGACGGCTCGTGTAAATATAGGGTATTTCGTTGCCGTTCTACGCGAACTTCATTTCGTGTGAGCTTAGCGCGAGACGCTACCAAGTCTCTTGCTTGTTCCAGTAAAAATTATAAAAAATTACATAAAAACTTATTGCTTTTGAAACATAGTAGGTATTTGTTATTTACGAATAATGTGTGTGTATACGAGTTATAAAAATTTCTTTTTCATGTACATACCTACATTTTAAGAAAATTTATAATACTTTTTTAATAATTGTAAAGTGTTTTTAATATCTAGATTTAATGTACATTGTATTCATTTTCAATATTGTAAAAATAAAATTAAAATGTTAATAAAATTCATTTTATCAAATAAAATAAAGAGTTAAAAAAAAGAAGCAATAACCCCCCGAGAACATATTTTTACATACAGAACATAACATGTGGTTTTTTCTATCAGCACATTTGCATGTATAATATTATAAAATTAATACAATAAAATAATATTTAATTATTTTCGCAATTCATATGGAGAGATATTCCAAAATCTCTACAGCATATGTCGTAAAATATGTCAGTTTCACCCTATGTATCGGATATGTAATCATTTTTTAGTATAATATAAATTTGTCCATACGTTTAACTTGTGAATTATATTTACGTTAAAAAAATCATAAATATATTAATTCCTGTAATTAAGTTATCTACAAATTCTTTTAAAGCAATCAAATTAAGGATAAAATTGTTATTAAACAATTCTTCGCTCTGTTAGGCAAACCTTGCGCTGTTATTTATGGATTTAAATTGCAGCTAGTTTCAACCAAAGCTAGAATTGCACAATCACTAAATTAAATTAATAATCAATTTAATCACACTAACATGAATCCTGGCGGAATGTTATTTTTTGCAACGTATCTTTTATTCTATATTCTATTCTATATATCCTGTATTTCTCATATCGTTTATTATAATTTCCTAAAAGATGTATGTTAGTGTTATCAAATTGATTATTAATTTAATTATGTAATCATACTGTTTTAGCTTTAAATGAAACTGTGTTTCAAGCCCGTAAGTAACGGCGCGTGGTTTACTAGGGCGATAATTTGTGCATAAAGTTCATTCAAATAATATTGTATCAGATTACCAAAATCCAGTCTCAATCGTAAATGACATTTTCTCTAAATTTATTGTATATCATAATTTATTGTATAGGTATTATACCTATCAGTTTTGTTTCACTTATCATTATCTTCTTAAATTATAAGTTTAGACAAAAAATGTTCTAGTACCTTCTTACGTAAAAGTAAACGCTCTTTTCGATTTTGCAATAAAAATTACTTTTTTCTATTTTTAAAAATATAATTGACTTTTAAATTACCTTGAAAATTCCACTCAAGGGCAATTCCAAGGTCACAATATTATACTTTCCTCAAAACTCTACAACTTTATTTGAAAAATGTTTTCTAAAACTCCGTGATTTCCAGATATTTGACCGTCAAAAATAAAATAAGACACCCGGTATGTACATAGAGCTTAAGTAACCTACGATGCTCATCTGTAATTCTTTAAGATCGGCGTGACGACGAATCTAAATTCAGCGCACGACTTCAATCTTACGACTTCGTACTTCGCGCTTTGGATATCAAGTATCCGAATTCGCAATTCTTAAACCGGGTTCCCACAAAGTGGCGTTTAAATATATGTATATGCGTAGCGAGGCAATAATTCAATCTCAAATATTTATTATACCGTCTAAGAAGATATGGAAAAAGAATTTATAAAAGAAAAAGAGAGATAAAAGGGGAAGAAAAGAAGAAAAAGGGGAGGGCGAGGATTGATTGCACGATTAAATGTGACCATATAAAGCATGTAGTAAAATTAGAACCTCTTCCCGGATAGAGATGATGTAAAATTGTAAAACATGTTTCAAGTCTTTCTTTAGTGTTTCAATCTTTCTGGAGAACGCGCGGACATATCGTAAGAAATATGTTTACTTTTACTTTTTGTCACGTATATAGTTGTCGCGATCGTTGAGTGTTAACGTTTCTTATTATTCTTTATGAAAATAGCTCCAGAAAGAAAGAAATTGATAATAAAATAAACGGTATGACACTTCGTAAAAATGTTAGATATAAAGTGATTATAATAGTTAAATAAGATCCAAAATTCCAACTCCTGCAGACGAGATAATGAGACTATCGAACAAATTTTTAATGCATTATTAACCCCACTCAAGAAGAGTATGTCAAAAAAAGAACTGTTTAATTCAAAAATGATGGTAAGAAACGGAAATGTACTTATTAGATAGGTGTGTTACAGTTTGGGCACTAAATTTTCAGAAATCGATTTTTTGCTTCTAATTGCTACAACTATTGATATATTTGATACAGAACTGTAAAACTATTGTAAAACAAACTAGCACTCCGAAGAAATAATTGATTTTCATGATTTGGTGCGCTGCGTGAACTTAGCGCAATAGTTCTAGAACTCTAGAACTATTCAAGAGAAAGTCAGAACTCTAAAAAAACTTTTAGATTTTTAGGTACATTCGGTCATTTATTGAGACTCAAAATGTTGGGTACTCGCAATTCGTCGGGTCGCGTAAAAGAGTCACGGTCGGTCTCACTCCGCGCGTACTTGGCGCGAGACACTTCACACTACCGTGTCTCTTGATAATCTAAGTAAAAACTTGACAAATGTTTTGGCCTGTTATTAGACCCTTAGTGTGATAAATGAAGTAAATTACATACATTAAAAAATTAAAACCACAGTAACGTATTGATCGCACTAGTTTTTTATCGTAATATAATTTTTGATCGAAATCGTACATCCTATGTCTTATTGTTAAAAATAAAATGTCGAGAAGGAAAGTATAATAAAAGGTCGAGAAGTAAACTGAAATAAATAATATGTCATAAGAACAAAAGAATTACAATAATCTTTTTCTACATATAGTTAATGTGGTAAGAAGACCTACAGTGTTCTATGCAAAAGTCATGTTGTAAAATAGTCACTAACTGATGTTAAACGTACAAGATGCGGAGAGTAATAGTGAGGAGTGAATTCAAAATTGGAAGGTATTCATCCAATAATAGAACGGTATTGTTCTGCTTATTTAGTGCAGCGGATTGGCGTTTAATATGCACCATTTCCGATACAATTCTTTTATCATACGACGGTTCTTGATCTTAAATTTGAATATTCTCCCAATCGAAATTGTGATTAGTTTTTAATCTATGGCACGAGATAACCGATAAGAACTTTTTATTGATGTCAATGCGATGTTCTTTGATTTTGGTCTTAAGTTGTCTTTAATTTGATCAACATATGTAGCATATCTGTATATTTGACATTTGTGTGAAGATGCGGCATTTTAACAATACTTTATAACATGTCATTATCAACAGTCACAACAGTCCACAATGTGAAGCATGTATCTTTCTTATCAATAATTTTGCAATTGTATGTACATTTAAATAGCTCTATCTCGAAAACCATTCGGAATAGGACTCATTCATATAAACATTTTTACTTAAAATATAACCGATAACATAACCTCCCAGAGTAGTGACCTTTCCTCCTGGGATACTTTATGTGGAATACCTACATTCTGTATTCGTAAAGGATTTATAAAATCTTTTACATAACTTATGAATTCATGTCATACAATTTCTATTTGCTCTTCGTTTGTTTTTGTTGAACAGTTTATAAACAGTTTATTTTGTCATCTTTCTTAACACAATACTCAGTGTTTGCTTTCAATTTAATATCCACGCTCTATTTTAAATAAAGAAATATCGATTTGTTTCTAACGTTATCGCTAATTTAAATTATGAATAATTCTTCTTTGTCGTCATAGCTTCTTTAAAAATTTTAAAAACATAACACTTAATTGATAGTAGAGCAAAAAAACGTGGAACATAGCCAATCTAGATTTCGAGAAGTCGTCGATAGGCGAGGTACAACAAGTTATGCATACTATGATACTAAATAAGAAAGTCAGCAATCGCGTTTTTCCCTCATAATCTAACACATTATTTATTTATATTGTTTAACACATATTATTTATTTATGTAATTAAAGAAAGACGAACAGTTTCATTAAAGCGGAATTACAAGAAGTAAACTCGCAGCATTTAGATTACATTACCCAGGTGCTCGCAATATTTCCCGATACGATCGAGTCAATCGTCAAATGACATAAAAACGTTAGAGATTCGTGAACGCATTAAAGCTCCTACCCATACAGCACAAAATGTTTTTAAAAAATATTTCTAAATATTTCTATAAAAATATTGCGAGAAACATTTTAAAATAATTTTAGGAATATTTTAAAATGGTTTAAAAACCTTTTGTGGTAACATTTTTAAGAATATTTTAAGAATCTTTTAAAAATATTTTTAAAAACGTTCTTTTTTATCACCCAGACAAAATTTTCTTAAATATTTGAAATGTATTTTTGAAATATTAATTCGAATCTACATATTTATTGTATCATAATTTTGTTTCAAAATATTTAAAAAATATTTTTATTTCTTATTAGTTTTGTAATTTTTTTTCAAATAGTTTTAAAAATGTTCTTGAAATATTATGAAATATTCTTAATTAAAGATGTATGTCGCTTATGTCAAAATAAAGGGATAAAGCTGAAATTTACAGAGATTGTGCACTTATATATCCCAAAAACCTGTATTAAATTTGCAATCGATTGTCCGACCCGTATTTACTTTAAAAGTTACAGAAATTGTATATATATATATATATATATATATACTTTCCATGTAAATATCCCAGGTAGCACACATGGTCTTATTGATGTCAATTTAAGGTCATATTTCGTCCACGACGTCATGTCCTTTATATGACGTGTATTTGGCGTCCTATTGTGGACGAAAGTATGACGTCATGAAAAGGACATGAATTAGACGTCATTTTAAGATCAAATTTGGTACAAGACAATTTTATTTTTATTTTTTGAATTTTTCTTAATTAAAACAGAAGCTTGCAAGACATTGCAGGAACATTACAAGTTGCAATGTAATGTTGTAAAGACAATTGCAACATTTCGTTGAAATATTAGAACAACGTTGCAGAAATATTATAAGAATAATTGAAAATATAGTACTATAACTTACTCCGTGAATATATATGCACACACATACATAAAGAATAGATTTTTTTTAGATTCATGTTTCTTTAAATTTGATTCCTAATTATTTTTCAACTTTAATTCAATTCATTAAATAAATTTTTTATTTTATCAGGCAACGTCTTTAGATGTTATCATGCATGTTGTTAACGTTATTATATAAATATTATATTATGTTAAATATACAAATTTCATACTAATAATTATTATACATTAATTGTAATTGCGTTATTATTTTTAATATTTACCGGTTATTATCATTACACGATTTTTGAACACTATAAAGATATGTTATATAAGAGTATAAGCAACAAGGAAGCGTCAGAATCAAAGAATCACCACTAGTTCGTTCGATTATCGATGTCAAGCGACGTTAGGTGCGGTACTGACTCGGATGGGTGACCCGCGCGGCTGTATGCACACACGACATATACATAATAAATGTATTTTCTTTTTTTTTTCTAAAATTCTTAATTCATAAAAGCATAACGGCATATACATACCTTTAAATTTTAAATGACTCATATTTATGTCATTTTTAAAGCGTTTTTAAAATTATTATAAACATATTTTATTTTTTTAAACAATATTTCTAAAAGATTTTACAAATATTATTGAATATATTTATTTGCAATCTTTTAAAAATATTTTTAAAAATATTTTCCTGACATGATCTGACGGACATAGAAACATTCTAAAAATATTTTTGTAAATTATTTTAAATTATTTTAATCTTTCTAAAAAATATTTTAAAAATATTTAAAAAACATTTTGTGCTGTATGGGTAACGATGCCTATAACAAAGCAAGCATACATAATAAAACTGATGTTTATAAACTATGTATACAATATGTTATTAATGAATAAACGAACCTCCGTGTTTAGTGGAACATGCTATTACAAACACATGCAATACATGTGGCCCAAAGTGTTCTGTTTCAGTGCTACATAATAGAAGTAGCTAGAACGGATATGTATCGATTGTAGAATAAAAATAGTACGAATACTTTGCAAGAATAGCCAGGCACCACACAATTACATGTTTCTGAAATATCAATTAATATAATACATTTTCATTTATGCGATACTATATAATTAATTTATATAGTATTTTAATGATATAAGTATTTTAACTATTTATTTTTAATAGTTATATAAATAAAAAATATACTTTACTTTTTTTTAACAAAATTATTCTTTAATTTTGTCAAAATGTAACCCGTATTATCCCATAATAAATGGATTCATTCTCATCCATGGTGGGATATAAAGATATCTGCTAGATTGTCTGTTCGTCAATCTGTAACAATAAGAAAGAGCATCCTCTTAACTTAATTTCTCAATAGTAAAATACTTTTGTGCAACACGTGCATGGAAAGTGGCACACTCGCGCACGCTACGCGTGCGCGATGCACCACTTTCCACGCACTTGTGGCGCAATAGGGTGTGCAACGCGTGCGTAAAGATGAAAATTCCCGGGTGCGGTGACCGCACTCGCCTTCGGCTCGTGCGTCAACTCCGCACCCGTGAATTTTCATCTTACGGCACTTGTAAACACAATATACTATAGTAACTTACGTTCGCGATATATTCGTAAACGTGTGAATATAACCGTTAAGAATAACTGAGCCTATTAAAAGTGCACTCAATATCGTAACAGCCGCATAAAGTATCTGAAATTTATAATATATTTATTCAAGTATACTCGAAGAAGACATTAATATAACTACAATAGTTGGTTAATTACATACATAGTCGAGAAAATAACAACGCCATAGCGATTACATAGAATTGCATATCATTAGATAGATACCACTCCAACTCATGCACTGTAATGCATAAAAATTTTAGAAAAGTTTTATGCTTCTCCAAGTATAATTTCAAATGATCTTAATCAAACGTGTTCGTACCATTGCATCCCATCCAAAGAATTATGTATGTACAAAAGATTTCTCCACCAATATTTCGCACACGTTTCGTGCGACCTTTCGTACATGTAAAATCGAGATGTTTTATCAAACCAAGCCGAGCTTAATTGCGCTATTCCTAACACCGTCATGTAAGCCCGTGTCAGCCTTAAAAAGAAAATTTTATTACAGACGCGCGTAAAAAAAAGAAGTTAGTATTAGCTTACACTGAATTATATTAAATTTCTTTGTAACATATTCTCTTATTTTATTTATTACTGCGATAATTTTATTATGTTGTTTGTATTGTTTTTTGTGTTTTTCACATATATCACCATATAATAAAAACTTACCTAATAAATCTTTTTATTACGTGAACAAGAATTCAATTACTTTTTCTCCGCGACCAATCGGCTTTGGTACGTCGTTCCTTTTAACTCGCAAATACATATAAGTCATTAAACATCCGCTTGAAGAAAAAATATATCAACTGCTGTGACTCCCATGTCACCTATGTATGTATAACTCTCAATGAATCTCCACAGCCATACTTTATTATCTGTCAATACAAAGCAATTTTCGTTATGCGTAAAGAGTAAAAAACAAAAGAACCAGAATGTCTATTCTAGAGATTTATTATAATTACTTTATAAGTTATCACAGAGCATATGTTAGTTTGAATCAACGTTTATTGGAGCAATCCTGAATTTTGGATTTTGAAACGAAGTATTATAAACGACTAATCTCAGAAATGATACACATAAAAGAACAAAAAAATAGCATTAATTCCAACAAAGATACGGAATTACTTGATGGTTCCTATTTTAGTATTTTAAGCGAATTTAGTGACAATTCATAGAGACTTATTTACTGTTTCAACTGACATCTTGTGTTAGTAGTCGATTACGATGTAGCGATAATGCTCGGTCACACATAGGATTCGAAACAGTACGGTACTTGAAACATTACAGTTTGATTTTACATTATTCTCAGTACGTATAATCGTAACAAATTCTCATACGTATGTCTCTTACACGGTTTACATTACGATACTTGTAAACATTATTAATTGGTTTTACATTTATTTCCATTATTACAGACGCATTTTTTTAACTTTTAACTGTTGACTCTTTATGGTGACATGCAGACTTCGCTGCCTGACTCGATTCATTCCCATTGTCGACTGAGGAATAAATCATGGACCTTTCCAACTTTTAAGCAAGTTTTTCAAAAATGCGCTTTGATTCCGGTTTGTTTCGTTTAACAATATCATGATAATCCTCGTTTACTCATCTTCAGACTAAAGACCGTATTTGTACAGCGATTGCGACTTTTTAACACTATTACCGTACTTATTTGGATGTAGAAATGTGTGGTTCTTGATTATTCGTTTATTTTATGTAATTTATTAGGCTGATGAAAGCACAGTGTTGCCGAAACGTCCCGATTTAACATTGTTAATAATATACATTTTTTAATTTTAACATTCTCGTTATTGGCCAGTAACCTTCTCTTTTATATACATACGAGCCTGTTCTTTATTTATTATTTTATAAATTACTTACCGAGAGAATTAAATGTATAATATACACTATGGAACATGATTATCGAACACATGCTTAGAAATTTTAAGCCGTGAATAACGGGTATTGTGCCGGCGTCTAACTTTGTACTAAATATTTTTCCGTATTTGTATAAGCGGAAAAACATATTAATATTTCTCCAATTTTACTTTTCCGATATAAAGACCAATTTACTTTGATTTCTATTTCCTTGGAGATATCTTCATTACCTGAATCATAATTCGACGTCTTTAGTAGTAATACAAAAATCAAAATGCTTTAATTAAGTAAGATTAATATTAAACAAAGGAAATCTATACACGCGAATAAGCCATATGTACACAAGATGTAGCTACAAAATATATTTTATAATTAATTATTAATTACTTAAAGTAATAACTGATTGCAAATTATTAATAATTTTAACACTGAAGACGAAAACGTGATTTGTAGAAAATTGTAGCATATAAAAACGGTAAATAGTCTGTTGTAATGGAAATTATTTCTATAAGTTTTAGATATGAGTGTATTTTTCCATAAGGGTGTCATATAATATATTATTGTTGTGCTTGTATTGTCAAGTAATTGCAATTTATACATTTCTGGAGACGTACCAGATGAAACATAACACACTAATAGGTAGCTTTTTGTTATCGTCATTTAGATCTTTAACCTCGATTAGCTGAAAGTCCGCGGAGTAAAGATCATCGAAGATAACTCTGTCACGAAATATTCTTTCCAAAATAAATGTGAGATTATTTATTGTGCATGATGCTGGTAAACAGAGTCCGAGCGTAAACACATTCTAAGATAAAACTTTCTGTATATATTTAAATATCAAACACATCCTTTATCACATAAAGATTTTACAAACTTACCTCGTCAAACATATTTACGTGATATTGATTAGTACTGTTGTGTCTCAAATAAGCTACAATATAGTTTAATTTATAAGGCGGAAATTCTTTCAAATCGTGATATAGCGTGTTGTTTAATATTCTCCGCTGTGAGGTCCGTAGAGGAGCCGTATTCATCGTATCTAAACATATGGCTACGACTGCCCAGCCAATAATTATTTCCGTAAAGGAAACCTGAATTAAAGATTTCACCACTGGAATCTAATACTAAAAATAAGTATTACAATGTTACTACTTATGCAAAAACAATAAATAACTATTTTACTTATAATTTTTACTTATAATTTTTTACTTATAATTAATTAATCACGCATTGTTGCTTCCTCATTACAGAAAGCTGTTTGCGTAAACAAATTTTTTTTTTAGTTTTCTGTGCCAATGTGTACAGAATGTTCTAAAACTAAAATTACATTTTTACAAAATGTGTGTGTTTAGATATTGGACTCAGTTTTTTTTTAAATGCAGAGTATTATTAAAGAAAAGTTGGTATTTAATTAGGCGAGGATCGATGAAGGGGTTCATTTTTTATAAAATTTTGAATTTTTTGAGAAATGTCTGGTAGCTATGACTTCCGCAAATTTTGAGATATCGCGCTGTTTCTAATTCTATTATATTCTTCATTCTTTTCTACCCAATTTTATATATAGTACTTTAAGATTTGATTAGATTTAGCTTTATACGCGATCAAAGGTCCATATGCGAAGTCCATATTGGACCATGTAGTCTGAACTCCCAAAGTCAATATCGATTTGACATTGCGTCGATTGTGAAACCCCACTTGGGCTACTAAGCTAACCAACTAACTAGTTGGTGTATTGAAAAGTAGATATATATACAATTTTATGTTTTAAAAAGCGTAGTGTAATATACTATTTAGTCGTCGCTTGTTATTTATTAAAAAGTTATTAACAAATATAATTGAGAAACAGTGATAACAGTTTGTGACAATACTGAGGGAAGTAATTTGCTGATATGTGTACTTATTTAAAATGCATCAATGCAGCTTCGCTAAATATCATTTGTCTAACAGCGGCTCAGTTAAATAGCATTTGCCTAGGAAAGTAGCATTTGAACACGAAAATAGATGGGCAAAAGCCATTTGACTAGCAGATAGCATTTGTCTGGTCAAAAGCTATTCCTAAAATAACTATTTACCTATGACATATATATATATATATATATATATATATATATATATATATATATATATATATATATATATATATGTGTGTATATATATATATATATATATATATGTGTGTATATATATATATATATATATATATATATATGGGACGTTTCACGTCAACCGGATCACTTGTCTGCCCAAAATTTGAAGCGACCTACGAAGATGTTCGATAGCTCAAAAAATTAGTCTTTACTAGTACTTTCGAAAGTCATGTGCCCCGTTTTGAAATCCAAGATGGCTGATCCAATATGGCGGCTAAAAGCCTGAAAATTGGAGAAAAATCTACATAATTTAACGTAATCATGTTTTTAAATATTGATTCGGTTTTGAAATGGCTTGGTAAGGAGTTTTCAGTGTCTCTGATCACGATCCTGGAGTTGAATAACTGATATCTAAGATGGCGGATTCAATATGGCGACTGAAAGTGTAAAAATTAGTAAAAAGCTAATCTTATCTTGGTTACATTACTGAAATTCAAGACGGCGTATCCAATATGATTGCAGAAACCGTAAAAAAACTACTTAATTTAAAAATCAAATTGTTACTGTGTGGTTACTACTCTAACGTGGTTTTTTTTTTTAGTAGTAGTAGTTAGTGAGCAATCCCATCAGCAACTCAGTGAGCTGTTAATATTATATTTTCTCCAGCAGTCTTTTCAGAAGTTGATGAAACTTTCTCAACTTTCTTAAAATCAAATGTTGCTTCTTCAACAGTTCTTTTCAGGATAGTTGGTGAGCGAATACTATAGGTTGCTCAGAGAGTTACTGTGGTGGCTTTCCTAATGGTTTTTTTCAGGATAGTTAGTGAGCATTTCCATCGGTAACTTAGTGAGCTATCGATATATTTTCTCCAACAGTCCTTTTCAGGATAGTTGGTGAAAATTTCTTTTTCGCGGTTCAGTAAGCTGGTGTTGCTTCTCCAACTATCCTGAAAAGGACTGTTGGAGAAGCAACACTAGCTTACTGAACCGCGAAAAAGAAATTTTCATATATATATATATATATATATATATATATATATATATATATATATATATATATATATATATATGTATCGGAACTGATAAACAAGCGGACTCAGTTACCGACGCTAGCTCTACCGCTGACTAGAAACCAACCACGCTAGACCCCTTACCAATCGAGGAGAGGTGGCGCGGAAGCGCGAGTTAATGAGAAGAGAAGAAACGAAGTGGCGCGTTCCCATGGAGATGAAAAACATTGAGTAGAAAAGTGACGAGGAAGAAATCAGGAGTAAAAATCTTACGTGCAAAAAAGGGAAATCTCGAGAAGCGGTGCGAAGCGTATGCTCAGAGGAAGGGTGAAGAAGTTGAGAAAAGCGGTGCAAGGAAAGTGTTACGAGGAAGGGTGGATGCGTGAAGCTCAGGAGGAACGCTGGAAAGGGGGACAAAGGACGAGGGAAGATCCGCGAGGCTGCACGAGACTTGCTAGGCGAGGAAGGCGTAAGACTGTTTAAGGGCGTGCTTGCGAGAGAAAGAGGCAGACGGATGCTGTACTAGGTGCGCGTTACGAGCGGGAAAGAGAGACCCTGGTAACCATCTCCGATAGAAAACGATAAAAAAATTTCTTATCGTTTTTAATACGGTTAGTGAACCCTTATGGAAAATACACTCAACGTCTTAAAGTTGGGTGTGATTTCGGACCGCCAATGAAGGTTAACCATCATTTCAACATCTTTGATTGGTTAATCTTCAATTGGCGGTCCAAAATCACACCCAACTTTAAGACGTTGAGTGTATTTTTCCATAAGGGAATCGTTTATTTACGGTACTCTATCAGAAACTCACGTTACAAAATACTTAGGATTCTATCGTAAATGTCTTATCAGCTATACATCAGTTTTTATCGTTTTTAATACAGTTAGTGAATCGTTTATTTACGGTACTCTATCAGAAACTCACGTTACAAAATACTTAAGATCTTATCGTAAATGTCTTATCAGCTATACATCAGTTTTTAACGTTTTTGATACGGTTAGTGAATCGTTTATTTACAGTACTCTATCAGAAACTCACGTTACAAAATACTTAGGATCCTATCGTAAATGTCTTATCAGCTGCACATCAGTTTCTATCGTTTTTAATCCCAGGTAGCACATATTAGTTTCATATACGTTTTTTGAACGTTTCTATTGTTTCATAACCGTAAAGAACCATTAAGAAACGTTTAAACAAAAACGTTTTTGAAACCATGATTTAAGAAACGTATTTTTTACGTTTCTACAAACAAAAATATTTAGTAAATTTTTCCTTTCAAATAATTTGTTTTATCTAATATATATAATAGTTTTAATAGCCTTTTTTGAAACATTTAAATTTATATTGCACTATAATTATTGCACAAAATAAATTATTTTATCCATGCTTATATATAACCACTTATTTACTAAATTAATTTTTTTCTACCGGTTTTAATTTATTTGTCATCGGACAAAACTTTTTGGTTTATAGCATTTCGTGTTTATAATATACATCTGTACACGTGTGTGTGTCTTTGCATGATGTATATACATCAGCGATATAACGTGCGCGCATGCGCGAATTGATCATCCATCGATCGTCGTAAATACGTCTCGATAGTCATTGTGAGTACCGGTACACTCTAGGTTTCTTTCGTAAAGTGAGAAATATATACTCTATAGTCTACAAAAATAGAAGAATAGACTTTTAAGGGTAAGGGTTGGTATATATTTAAGTTCTATAATGTATTAATTTTTTTTATTATATAAATTATATATCGATAAATTTGTTTGATTCCTAACCTACATGACATATTTATTAGGTTACGTTTGTTTTGGACACCTTCGTGTTGAAAAGATAATTCTATCATCTTTGGCATATAATGATGATGAAATAGTCTAGAAATACTGATAGAATTCTACTCTGTTACTCTACGTCTTAATTATTAAGGTACATCAGAATATAATAGATTATATACATTTTTTAAATATGAGCCAAAAAACAGAAGCAAAATTCCTCAGTAAAAGGCAAGCAAAGAGAAACTTAGAGAAGTATGTGCAAAGTTTACTGGTAGAATGTAACTGGAACCAGGCGGATAGTTCTACCTCAGAAGTTCTCTCACAACCATGTACATCACGTTCAATCACTAACATCCATTTAAATTTGGATCATTTAATTAGACTTGAATCAGAACTTGGATTTGAATTCAGATCTATTATTGAAATTAAATACTCAGGAGCAACGTAATGATTGTAGAAACGAAGAATCAGTCCATGAAATTCCTGACGTGTTAGAGGAACCTGAGAAATTACATAATATTACATCTGAAGTATTTGAAAAATCAGAGGTTACTGAGAAATACAACTCAGATAGTGAAACATTACTAAACACTTTACAAGATAAATTGAAATATTGGGCTTTAGCTCATAACATTACATTGTCAGCATTAGATGACTTAAGTTTGATGATTAAGTTTTTGTCTCCTTATTAAAAAAAAAATTTTGCCTCATTTGTGTAGAAAGATTATTTTTTACACTTATTATTTTTTATTTAGTCGTTGCTGCACAAAATTTAATTATTTTTTTGTTAGCGTTATATTAATTGCTTTTATTAATTGCAAATATTTTTTATTTTTTCAAACATTATACACTATATTGAAAGTTTATAAGTTTTATAAGTTTTATGTTAATATGACTGTGAAATTTACTATACAGTTTATATAATATACATATAATATGACATGCATAGTTTATACATATACATATATATGTTACCCAGCGAGAAATGACCCATCGAATCGACATCAAATTGACGTCGAAAACGTATATCGAAAAGTAATTGAAATATTCATCGATCTCGATGGAAATGTGGTATCACTTTCGATGACTTTTCAATTCAGAATAAATCGATTTCGACTCGATATTGATTACTATTTCCTCACTGCAGCTATTATTAGAAACCATGAAACATGATCTTTTTCTTGTATTATACATTAAAATAAATAAATATATTCACATGCCACTACTTATGTGTTTAATAGTATATCGAAAATATATAAAAAATTATCTATTTATTTCTCCTCAATATCTTTATTAGAAGAGCACAAAACTTACAATAGAAATAATTTTTACAATTAATTTATTTATCTAGGTAGAATTGCACATATATGCACATTTATTATTACAAAAATATATTACTTAAGTCGAGATAGAGTTGCATATATATGTATTTATTATCAAAAACATATATTATTTAAGTCGCTAGATAGAGTTGTACATATATGTATTTATAATCGCAAATATATATTATTTAAGTCTAGATAGAGAATATATATTGCACATATTGTATATTTATTATCACAAAAAAAAAACAGATTTGACAGATTGACTTAATGCAATTAACATAGATTGATTCAGTGTAATTAAGATTTAGGAAAGTTTGTCATTGAATGAAGTTTGTCATTAATGCATTTTTTTTACAAAGTCAATTCGTTTAAATTAAAAATAAATGATTAAAAGTAAAAGTAAATGGTTATTTTATATCCCAAGTAAATTGCGCCATAACTTGTTCCTAATATACTGATCATATGTACGTCAAAATATAAATAGTCTTGTATGCAAAATGTAAAAAAAGACATAAATTGTAAACAAATTAATATTAGAATTAGTAGAACAGATGTGTATTTAATTTTCTCTCTTTTATGAGTCTATATTTTTGAAATGTTTGACTTTGAGAATAAAATGTCTGTACAAAATCAACATCTCTAATAATAAGTTAAATAACTGTTGAAATAGATATAATATAAACACTTGCTATGTTAAATGTCATAAATAGCATATAATAATTACTGATATACCCTTATGGAAAAATGCACTCAACTTTCAGTGTTAAAAAAATCGTTAAAAAACACCATAGAAAAACTCTTAAAGTTGGGAGTGATTTCGGACCGCCAATTGAAGGTTAACCATCATTTGAAGGTTAATCTTTAATTGGCGGTTATACCCAATTTTAAGGGTTTTTCTTTGGATGATGGTTAACCTTCAAGTAATAGTTAACCTTTAATTAATGGTTAATCCTTAAAAATGACAGTATAAACCCTAAAAATATGAATCCTCAAATGAAAGTAACAAATATGGCGTCCCAATGAAAATCTCTTAAGGGCTCCGCTCGCTGAACCGGACTCCTCGCCTTGACTCTCCCTCTCGAACGCTAGCTGCCGCAGCTCTCCCTTTCCTGGCAGTGAGCTCTCTCTGGTGATCCGACTTTCGCTCGGTTGGTCTCCAGAACACGTGCCGCAATGATCAATCCGTTAAGAAAGAGGTAACAGACTCGACACGTTCGAAGAAACGCAAGCAAGTGCGGCCATGACTGACCTAACGAGTGAGGAAAGAGGTGGGGCCGGCAGGGGCTCTTTGAAAGTGGCAACTCGCGCATCGCGCCATCTAATGTGAAACGATCTGGCGTTGTAAAACGCGAAAAGAATTCGAGCGCAATATCTAAACAAATTATTTAATTTTTCTCCAATGGGCTTCTCTTTGTCTCCAACTGTTGCCGACATTGTCATGGAGGACTTGGAGGAAAGGGTGATGGGCACATTGGATTTCCACTTGTCGTTCTATAGGCGGTATGTGGATGACATTGTCATGATAATACATAGAGATAGAGTCGCCGAAGTCTTGGAATATTTTAATAGTTACCACGATAGGCTTAAGTTTACAATAGAGTTTGAAGACAAGGGCTGTCTTAGCTTTTTGGACCTGATGCTTATAACTGATTATAATGACACTATCATAACAGATTGGTTTCACAAAGAGACTTTTTCGGGCAGACTATTGAGTTTCTTTTCCAATCATCCACTCCAACATAAAATTGGAACAATTTATAGCCTAGTTGACAGGGCTATTTTATTGTCACATCCGAAGTTTTTTAAAAAGAATTTAATTTTTACCATTAATGTTTTATTAAGTAATGGATATCCTATTGATTTAATATTCTCTCGAATCAATATGAGACTGAGGAAATTACAAATAACAAAAAATAATAATAGAGATAATAATGTGGTAAGTTTACAAAAAAGTACAAGTTTTATTGCCATTCCATACTTAAATTCTATTTCTAAAACTATAGCCTCAGTAGTAGATAAAACTGAAAATTTGGTGGGATATCGCATTCTGAACAAACTTAACAGCATTATCAAGGTTCATAAGGATAAGAACGCCCTTCTTACTAATACTGATGTGATTTATTGGGAATGGCTAAACTGTGATACGCTATCTGGTGGCGAAAATCAGAACCCAAAAGAGTAGGTCGCCGGCTGTCACATAAATAAATCGAATTGACAGTTATTTGATTTAATTTTCCGATATGACAGTTTTATAATGTAATTACAATTAGTTATGGAGGCCGGAGTGAAATTTCCACCGAAAAATTCCAAAAGCAAAATATTTTGCTCTGTTTTCGATTGCAATAGCAAAGCTTGCAACAACCCGGAATTAAGTCTTCGTTTACATATAACTTAAAATTAATTTAATATTTTTTTAAATTTACAATAAAGAAGCATAATTTATATCATAAATTAATTAATAAGGCTATCGAGAAGAAAGCAGTAATAATAAACTAATCTATTCAGGTGTAGGAAAACAGCCACACTATGTTTGCATTTCTTACTTAATCCGGCTTTGCAGGAACATTTTATATCTAAAATTTTCCCAACAGAAGAAATTGATCCAGTAATCTCGTGAGGATTACTTTTTAAATTCGAAGTTTGCAAGCAAAATGCAATGAAACAAATACAATCAACATCAACACTTGTTTTACCGCAAAATATAACATGATTTGCATTTAATACTCTTTCACCTTCAACAAAATTGCGGCATGAAGGCGTCGAATTGGTAAAATTGCATATGGGCAGTCTTATTTTAACTTCAATCTTATAAATACGCACATACGTCGTATTGTACAGTGACAAGTGACCTACTCTCTCCGGCCATCTTGCCTTGGTGACGTCACGACCGCCAATCCCAATAGGATCGGTTGCAAAAATTGTAATGCTTCTTATGTCGGCCAGACAAAGAGGCAATTTCAAACGAGGTTAAAGGAACATAGAAACAACATTAGATTAGATGAAACAAAACATACGGTTGTCTCTGAACATAGCGTCAAATTCGATCATGCATTTGATTGGGACAATGCTCGCATTTTGGAAATCGAACATAACTATAAAAAAAGATTAACGGCTGAGATGATACATATAAAAGAACAGGCAAACGCCGTTAATTTAAACAAAGACACGGAGTTATTGAACGATGCCTATTTTGACGTCCTGAAAATATTATCTCATATGAAATAATAACAATGACGATAGGTCCCCATGCCCTCTCGAAGCGAGCATTGTCTCAGTCGCTTGTATTCCTTTGCGGTAATCACACGTATTGTGAGACGATGGAAGGAAGTCTGCGTAACCTTCGCTGCACCGACTTCTTATGTGAGTGTTCTGCTTGACTAATTTAATTAATCAATTCGCGTCTCTTATTGTTATTTTACTGTGCTCAGTTACCACTAAGACGGTCGGGTGACTGAAAGATTCGCGTATGCAAGGACATCACGGACAGTGACGTCGTTCTTGCGGCGAAGGAGACGTACCGAGATCATGACGAATGCCTGAGGTTTTTGACTGTTACATATTGCGACGATTGCGAATTCTCAGTCTTTTTGAGATGAGGAGGGAAATTCAGGGGTGCGATTGAGTTAGAATTGTGCGGCTCGTTTTGAAGAAGGCCAAGTAAGGCCGAAACGTTAACGTTAATTTTATGTTGCGAACACACTCGTTGTCATAGTATTTTAATAAATTTACACCCATTAATAGCTCGTAATTGGCCGTTTCTATTATATAGCATTGCTTCATCGAGCGAAATCGAATACTTATTTATTTAATTTTAATAAATCCAATTATTAATATTTTTTTCATAATTGAACTTATTTTTTATTTTGATAAATGTAAATACCTTATTGTATTAATATTTAATATTAATAATTTAATTAGTTGCTTAATTTAACTTCTTGTTTAATAAATGAGCGGATGTAGTACTGAAAATGTACCTGTTATATAATATTTTAATTTTTAAAATTGTCAAATTACAAACAGGAATTTTGTTGTGACTTTTACAGTTATAAAGTAACTATTTAATAGAAATGGAAGCCTAAAAAAATTAATATTGTAACGCAATTATTATAATACTCAAATCATAAAATATTTACATTATCCATGTCTGCCAATACAATATAATTTTTTATTTATATTGTATTTGATATAATGGCAAGTTATTATATATTTGACAGGCAAATCAAAATAGCTTCGAATCGATATCGAAATGATGAAATATCGATGTCTTAACAAAAAATACATAATTTGCCTGTTTACAGTCTGGCGCGATGAATGTATGTCACAAATAATCTCTTCTTTTAAAAAATGTCATAAAGCACAAACATCGAAATAAGCTTCAAATTTCGAGCATTATTTCGATATGGATGTAATATCGATGATTTCGACGTCAATTTGACGTCGATTCGATAGGTCATTTCTCGCTGGGTA